>JADZMA010002246.1:0-12739 GCA_020796225.1 Arion vulgaris
TGGAACAAGACGTGCGTTATATAACGAAACAGAGAATGAAAGGGTTTTGGGATTAGTAAGAATATAACAGACCAAACTACCTATGAATTTTTTCCACAACAAAATATCAGGAAGGCGAGAGGAAGACCAGGAAAATGTGGATAGATAAGTAGTTGTTCTCCAGGGGACTAAGAAAACCATCACAAGTCACCAGAAAGCAAAAACAAAATAAAAAAAGACACTGGGTTCAAAACCCGGTAACAAGGGCTGAAAAAATTGAATTCTGCCGGGGGACTAAAAAAAACCATCACACAAGTCACCAGAGAACAAGAAAACTTATTTATTTTTTTTTTTTATTTATTTTCCCTCCAGAAGCATTGACCAGCCTTCGCCCCGTGACTGGACATCGAAACCCTTTCGGTTCGTGCGACGAACACCGTAAATCGGGGGAATCTGGGGAATCGGGTTTTTTCTGCCCCCCCGGGGAATTAAAACCCGCACACACGAGGATAGTCCCGAGTCCAACGCGCAGAACACGCGGGCAGAAGGGCAAACAAATATAAAACCACGACACGGGGTTCCCCGGTAACAGTGTGCTGAAAAAAGGGTTACGTGTCAATCACTGGAATATGAAAACAGTCTAACAATGAAGCTTTGGGCAACTTAAAAAAAGTAAAAATTTATGTGAAATGATAAAAATAATTTTACGACAAGACAGACCTGGTAGATTTGTTGTGGAAATTTCCCCGTTTCATGTAACCACCCCCCCCTTTTCGCTTGATTGAAATGTTAGAACCATCATCATTATTACTGGTGGAACCATGTGTCCCGACCTTTCTTACACAGGAATATCTCAGCGTAGTCCCGAACTCGCGCACCGGCGGGTCGCGATGTGATTTGAAGATGGTGGAATTTTTTTGGGAAAAGGTAATTCCTTACGATACCATTGCTAAGGTGAAATGGGGAAAGTGATATATCCTTTTACGCCCGTCTGCCCAGCGTGTTCGTAGGGGTTGGGCTATGACTATCCTCTGTGGGATTCCCCGCGGGGGGCAGAAAAACCACGACTCCCCAGATTTTGGGTTTTGGGGGCCCGAACCCAAGGGACATGTATCACCAGCCGAAGAGCGAAAAACTGATTCTGGATCGGAAAAAAAACCTTTACTGGGCGTTGTTTTTCAACCTTTTAAAAGAGTACATTTTTTAGGTTTCCATACGTTTGTTTTCTTTCGAAGTTGAGGTCTTTTTACTTTCGTAAGAATCGTTGGAACAATACTAGAAGGACAAAGGACGCAGAGGCAGACCAAGAAGAAGATGGCTACAAGATAAACCATGAACATGACCACCGAGAGGGGTGAACAGCTAGAGAAAGGAATTTGATGTCTTAAAGGGCAACGTCCATAAAGGATACTCACCTTGATGATGAAAAGAATCGATTGGAACACTTTTGCTATTAAAGTTTTTTCACCCCTTCGTGTCTTTTTACATGTCAGAATACTTCTTTTCCATCTAAATCAGCTAGATTTTTTTTGATTTTGAGTTCTGTCAGGATAGGTCTTTGTTCTCCTTTTGTCCATGATTTTTTTTCCAACCCAGAGCCGAGATTTGATTTTGGGTCGGTGCTATGGACGCTAACAATTCAGTTCGGTGCCACAACCCCCTAAAATTGGGAAAACCCTTTTTTCTGCCACCCCCGGGAATTAACCCCACTACAGGGGGTTGTCACCATCGTCCCAAAGCGCATAACCCACAGGCAGGCGCTGTCCTTTTTACGGGGGACTTTCAACACTTATATTGCGATATATGTTTCTCAACTGACTTATTACTTGTCAGAAACTATTACATTATACAGACATTTACTTTTGTTACTATTATATTATACAGACTTTATTTTTTGACTATCACTTATAACTATTTTAATGTACAGCTACCAACAAAGAACCGACAAACTACAACCACGGTCACCTACTCTGTAGCTCCTGTCCAGTTTTGCTTACCTGAACCACTTGAGATGAAACAAGGATGAATCTGTGCAACCAACTTGTCAGCAGCGGCGTTGAATCTTTCAGTTGGATTTAAGTTGAGGCCACATTGATGTAGCAGTACCACTTTGCATTATTGCCCTGTAGGTACAACATTCATAGAGATGTGACGGGTATAGGGATGTGACAGGTATAGAGATGAGACAAGTATAGAGATGTGACAGATATAGAGATGTGACAGGTATAGAGATGTGACAGTTATAGAGACTGGCAGTATAGAGATGAGACAAGTATAGAGATGTGACAGATATAGAGATGAGACAAGTATAGGAATGGACAGTTATGGGACGGCAGGTATAGAGATGAGAAATTATAGGATGTGACGGTAGAGATGTGACAAGTATAGAGATCTGACAAGTTTAGAGATGTGACATGTATAGAGATGGCAGGTATGAGATGTGACGGTATAAAGATGTGGCAGGTATAGGGGTGTGACAATTGTAGAGATGTGACATGTATAGAGTACAAGATAAAGATGTGGCATGTCTAGGATGGGCAGATATAGAGATGTGACAAGTATAATGATGTGACACGATAGAAATGTGACAGATATAGTGATTGACAGGTATAGAGATGTGACAGGTAGAGATGTGGCAGTTATAGAGATGTGAAAGTATGAGATGTGACAAGATAGAGATGTGACCAGTATAGAGATGTGACAATTTGAGATGTGACAGCTATGAGATGTGACAGAGTATAGAGATATGACAAGTATATGATGTGACAGGTATAGATATTGACAAGTATAGAGATGTGAAAAGTATGAGATGGACAAGTATAAAGATGGCAGCTATAGAGATGTGACAGCTATAGAGATGTGACAGCTATAGAGATGTGAAAAAATATATATATGTGACAAGTAAAAATTTATGACATGTATAGGATGTGATAGATATAGAGATGTGACAAGTATAGAATGTGACCAGTATAGAGATGTGACAAGTAAAAAGATGTGACAAGTAAAAAGATGTACAGTATAGATATGTGACACTGAGAGGATGTGCAGTTATGAGATGTGGCAGTTATGAGATGTGGCAGTTATAGAGATGTGGCAGTTATAGAGATGTGGCAGTTATAGAGATGTGACAAGTATAGAGATGTGACAAGTATAGAGATGTAACAAGTATATATATGTGACAAGTATAAAGATGTGACAAGTATAGTGATATGACTAGAGATGTGATAGATATAAAGATGACAAGTATGTGATGTGACAGTATAGTGATGGGACTAGAGATGTGATATGCATATTGCTATTCTAAATTTGAATATTTTGTTCCATTTAGAGGTCTTTATTGCAAGTGTGATATCTACAAAACTAATTAGGTTATACAGGTTTTGGAGATTCCTTTATAATTATGTCTGATATGTACATCCATGCTAGTTTGGCATTCCTTGCACTTCTATATTAGTGATATCCACTGCATGATCCTGGTGGTTTAAGTACATTTTTAAGAAAATTAATTATATTGTATAAAAAAATAATTCAATGCATAAACTAAACGTTCTTTATCATCAAAAACAATGTCTTTTTGAAAAAGTGAAATTGTATAACAATTTATTTGTTAGTTCTGTTAATTCAATTTTTAAAAAAAACAACCCTTTTCTGGGTTTGTCTGCCTCTTAAAGTAAGTACGAGAATTGAAGTTTTCAAGCTGAAACCGATAACGAAAGGTTGAAGTTATCTATATTCATGAGACTGTGTAACTGTTAACTTATCACGTGACACTTACTTTTGGGGAAGAGTCCCTTAGTTAGAGGCTGAGGCACAGAAAACACTGGCTGATCCGGAGACTCACCAATATGGTAATGTCATTTGCATCTCCACCAAACTGACCAATGTTATTCTTGACCCATTTAAAACGCCAAAATCGTCCGTAATCCGTTATTTCCTGGCAGGTTCAGAAACGTCAAGAGTTATAATGTGACAGATCATCATCATCATCATCAAGTGGCGTGCCGGCTGAAGTAGGCAATCTCTGTCTTTGGTGTTTGCTATCAACTCAGTTGTTAACGCTCTACTGTGCCATGAAACCAGGCTATCCACAATTTTTCTCTGCATTCCTCTGTCTCGTCTACCCTCGATTTTACCAGTTGTTGCAATGTGTTCGAAACCTCCCCTCCTCATCACATGCTCAAAAATGAATGACTACCTCTTTCGTATATTGATAACACGTTTTCTCTGTGTCTTGATCTCATTCAACACCTCAACATTAGTCATTTTAGCAGTCCGTGTTGACAGATACCACATTGTTAATGTGACATATGACATTGTTGTTAAAATAACGTGTGATAATGTGACAATCGATACTCTCATAATGTGACAAATGACATTGTGATATTGAAACAAGGGATTTATTGATAAGTGATAACTGACAAAGTGATAAAGTGACAAATGACCTGTTCCTAATGTGACAGGTGATACTAAGGTAAAGGGGAAAATTAGATCAAAGAAGGAGTTAGACAAGGATGTGTACTATCACCTGCTCTGACCTGACAGGGAGCACATGTTTAATTAATGTCCATAGAAGACATGCACACACGACATGAGGCTACTACCTTGCACAGGGAGCACATGTTTAATTAATGTCCATAGAAGGCATGTACACACGACATGAGGCTACTACCTTGCACAGGTAACACATATTTAATTAATGTCCATAGAAGACATGCACACACGACATGAGGTTACTACCTTGGACAGGTAACACATGTTTAATTAATGTCCATAGAAGACATGCACACACGACATGAGGCTACTACCTTGCTAGGTAACACATGTTTAATTAATGTCCATAGAAGACATGCACACACGACATGAGGCTACTACCTTGCACAGGTAACACATGTTTATTATGTACATAGAAGACATGCACACACGACATGGGCTACTACCTTGCACAGGAGCACATGTTTCATTAATGTACATAGAAGACATGTCCCGACATGGGCTACTACCTTGACAGGTAACACATGTTTAATTAATGTCCATAGAAGCATGTACACGACATGAGGTTCTACTGAGAGGTAACACATGTTTAATTAATGTACATAGAAGACATGCACACACGCCATGAGGTTACTACCTTGCACAGGTAACACATGTTTAATTAATGTCATAGAAGACAGCACACACCATGAGGTTACCACCTTGACAGGTAACATATTTAATAATGTCCATAGAAGCATGTACACGACATGAGGCTACTACCTTGCACAGGAGCACATGTTTAATTAATGTCCATAGAGGCATGTACACGACATGAGGTTACTACTTGCGGTAACACATGTTTAATTAATGTCCATAGAGACACACGACATGAGGCTACTACCTTGACAGGTAACACATGTTTAATTAATGTCCATAGAAGGCATGTACACGACTGAGGCTACTATCTTGCACATGGCACATGTTTAATTAATGTACATGAGACATGCACACACGACATGAGGCTACTACCTTGCAGGTAGAGATGTTGCGTATCTCCATGATACGGTAAACTAGGCTGACATGGACGTTGTTCCTGGTAGGGACACCCATATAATCACATATTTTTTTCTTTCGATCCGAGCACTTGAGCTTTTCAGCTCTTCGGCTCGGTGCCATGGACATCGTAACCCTTCGGTTCGGTGTCACGAACACCGTAAATCTGGGGAACCTGTGCTTTTCTGCCAGCCCGCGGAATTGAACCCGCACTCACAGGGGGCTAGTCCCGTAGTCAACGCGTAGGAACACGCTGGGCAGGCGGGCAAATCATAGATTTAGGGATAGAGTTCAGACAATATGTAAGCTCCTGGTTCTTCAAGCTGGCTGTTGAGCAAGGGGCTGATCAATTCCTGTAAATAATGTTATGTCACCGAGACAGAAGCAAGAGATTTCGTTGTTGTGCCAGGTGAAGGAAGCAATGGTAATCAAACAACTAGTTTCATGAAGGAGGAAGACCAAACACCAGTGGAAGACTCCATCCAGACAACTATCATTCTAGTATCACATCTACATTTGTTTACATCAGATAGAGAACAAGACATTATGTCAAAGGAAACATGGACAATAACTTTAGTTTAGTTTAGTCGTCGGATCACCATCACTGCACGTCGAACAAATTAGTCCATAGTGCTCCGATCTCTCCCTCAGTATGTCCATCAGCGTGTGGCGACTAACGGCACCGGTTCTTTGTTAGTTACAATTCTTCTTGTCTGCCAGCATAGCGTTCTTGTCGAGCTACACCACACTTAATTTTGAGTTCTTAGAGTCTGGTTAGTGTTGTGGATTCACCACTATTACGTGAATCATGTACACGCCCTCTCCCTTAAGGAATTTATAATATCAGCCTGGTCCATTGCTCGTCCGCTTTGGACAGCGGCCATACCTGCAAGCCTATCCGCACGTTCATTCCCCCTTACACCTGCATGCCCTGGCACAAAAATAAAAGCTGATCTTTGTCAGCTGAGACCTCCCAGCGATTCTATGCAATGTCTCTAAGCCCATCCTGTTTCAATCTTCCTGAGCATACTCATTGAGTCACTGAGAAAACATGCATGGATGAAAGTCTGTGATTCTAGCCAAATCATCGCTTTGGTAACAGCGATGATTTCCATAGTGAGACTGCTTGTAGTCACGGCAAAACCACCACTGTCTTCCTTCACAACATCACCTCCGACCTCAGCAGTGAAAGCCCACAGGCTCCGCCATGTCGAATCACCGAACCATCCTTTGTAATAAGACATGTACGTCCAAAGGAAACATGGACAATAACTTTGTAACAAGACATGTACGTCTAAAGGAAACATGGACAAGAACTTTGTAATAAGACATTACGTCAAAGGAACATGGACAATAACTTTGTAATAAGACATGTACGTCCAAAGGAAATATGAAGAAGAACTGTGTAAATATAGTTGAAAGATTGTGGTTTAAGATTGATCATAGGTCCTCAACCAACTCATGCCAAGTCTTCCTATCTTTTATCTGTCTCTTGCAACTCCTTTCATGTATTTATCTTCCTTGTTCTAGCAAACAAGAGATCTCTTACCAACATGAGCCGTCTATGGAATAGAGCTATATTTTATGTTTGGTCAGGAATGTTAGTTAGTCTCTCCATCGGTTATATCTCTACGGACACAGTTTAACATGTTGTCCCTTTTCTTGTAGCGCAATATTGATCTCAGCACAGGTCATCGTTCTCTAGTCAACTTCATTGTCTCTTTCATCGTCGTCCTCAATGTTTCCTTAATGTACTGTTACCAATATTATCTTGATCGTCCCCTGCTAGATCAGTCTATCTAATGCTTCTATAATATTATCTGTTCTTTTATTAATGAACATGTTATCTGTCATCATGATATAATATTAATAATTCCTCTCGTACCGTTAGACGTTACATAGAGGCCTGCAACAATTTCTTCATAACCGCTCTATCCTGGGCAACCCTCTTTCAAATCCCTCGTGGAACTGACACCGATGTTTCTTGTCTCTCTTAGCAAAGTTCATTTCAAGGTCTCCTTAGGCGTCCTCTCTTTCTTGAACCCGTTGCATCCCAATGCAATGCCTGCCTTGATATTATTTGATCATTTTTTTCAAGAATGTCCAAGAAACTCACAAACTAACGAGCAATCTTTGCACACTTGCAGAGCAGTATGGTTTCCATATTAACTTTGTTAAGACCAAAATTATGGACCTCACAAACTCGACAGACAACATCGTAATAAATGGCCAAACACTGGAGAAAGTTAAACATTTTACATATTTGACTAGTAAAGTGTCAAACGACGGAGACATGATGAAAGAAATCAACTCTTTATTGCTATAGCAGCTAATGCCTTGACTAGGTTAACAAATATCTGGTAATGTCAAGACCTTAGTATATGTACAAAAGTTAAATTATTTAGGTCATGTGTGATTCCCGTACTGACCTACGGTTGTGAAAGTTGGAAATCAACAAAGAAAATTGATAAGAAACTGGACAGCTTTGAGAATAAATGTCTCGAAAATTATTAAAAGTCAAATGGAGTGATTTCGTTTCTAACAACACAGTGAGAGATAGCACACACCAACAACCCGTATCAAATATTATAAAGAAACGACGGTGGAAATAGTTAGGTCATGTTTTTAGATCAGACGAAAAGAGACTAAATCGACAATTCCTTATGTGGTCACCAGTTGAGAAAAGGAAACGTGGAAGACATAAGACCACTCTTCGAAGAACAATCCTACAAGAAAGTAAACTATTTGGAAAGTAAAACCATACAAGATCTCCAACTGCTAGCAAAGAGACCGCATCATGAGATCTTTAAAAACCCCTGCCTATGTGCCACCTTTGACACAGAACGAACAAACTAATTATGTCCAACATATTTATTCCTTCTCATAATAGTTGTTACTAGAGCTTCATCCCACAGAGAACAAAAATTATCAAACTAACCATCACCGCGCTGCCTGTGCTCAGAAAACCAAACACGCAAGTCTGTACTGCGTAGTGACCAGAATGACGTCATAGTCAGTAACTATCTGGGATGGCATGTACCAGGAAGCAGACCCCATCTGGAACGCTCCGCCATGAACCCAGAACATGACCTAAAGTTAAGAAAGATTAGACACATCGGTTTAGTTTCATTTTATTGATGTGACATTTGTATACAAGAACTGTTTTGTCTTTAACAATAAAGTTTATCAAGATGGTAGAATTAAGGCAATTAAGTTGTTGCTATTACTAGAATTGGATATGTTTCATAAAGTTTGGTGCAAATAACAGCCTGTGTATTCCCATCAAGAACATCCTCAATCTTCTTCTTCTTCTTTGCGTTCGTTCTTTACACCAATTTTAATCACTCTTTGTGATATGTTTGATATTTGCCAAGAACGTGTATACGTTGCACATTGGTTTGGTAGGCCCCTAAACGCATAGACTTCTACCGTTTAAGACACATGCATCCGATTGAAGTCAACCTCCTTAGTCGCCTCTTATGGGGTCAAAGGCGCAAGGAAGCGGTGTGCCAGGATTAGACAAATTGCTCTAATCCCCTGCTCTCACCTCCACGTGGTGACCCTGGTAACAGACAGTGGTTCTGGTCTGGCCAAGAGGGCAGGTGCTGTGGGAGAGCTACTCTGGGGCAAGTAGAGATGCAAAGGTAGACATGCTTGATGGGATCCGCCCGCAAAACAGACGAGCGAACTCCCAGAGTGACTATTAATGCTCGTCTCTCCCGGCAGATGGGACAAGCTAGAACGATACATGTGGAACCTCGCGGTGCGGAACTCAAAGCCCGCGCATTCTCTCTCTTGATGTACTCGCTTGAGCCGATGAGTATGCCGGGTGATGAGTTGGGCCACACGCTGGTCCACATAAGTCAAACGTTCAGCCCCCCATCACAGAGATGAGGGCACGAATCAAAACTATCGAAGGTCTGTTGACCCGCGTGTGGTGAAATTCGGAGCCCAAGCATGCTCTCTCTAGGGCACTACCTAGAGCCTATGAGTATGCCGGGACTCGAGTTGAGTTGCACGTAGACATCACAGGGGCGAAACTCGGTTTTGCCTTCTCGAAGTCGGACCTCCCACTGGGAATTGACGGAAATGGTGAGGTAGGCACCAGGGCAGAGCATGTACGCACGATGGCAAAGTCATAGTGGGCCCCATCGAGGGGCAGGCTGGCACGGCAAGCGCGGAAAGCGAGGCAAGCACTGCAGCGACAAGCATGGCAGGCAAGAGGGTGTGCGTCCACCCAATGTAGCAAACAACTGGAAAGCCCAGAGAGGTAAAGCCATTGCGCGGGCAAGCACTGCGGCGTAAGCTGGCGTAGAGGTGCGTCCCACCCAAATGCAAAGCAGCTGGAAAGCCCAGCAGAATAAAGCCATTGCGCGGGGAACTACTGCTGCTTGTAGTTGATTAAGGGACAATTCAAGGCTAGAGGACAAACCGTAAACAAACCTGAACGGGCGGCAACCAAGGTGTTCATTAACACCGGTTTGCTGGGCAAATGGTCATACCCCGCCCGGGAGAGTCGTCGCCCCCTGAAAGAAAATGGCAACCCCTGCCATGGGTTATGCTGGGGACAGTCAAAGGCTGGCGGAGAGCGAACCGCACACAATAGCTGGCTGAAATCGAACACCCCACCGAAGGATAAGCAACAGTGCTCAAATAGGTGCTGAAGGTTGGTGCACGTACATCACGTTCTGATGTTTGGCTGTTTATATATCACAATAGAATAATAAAAACTAGCCTAGAACGATCGAGGAAGAAGAAGAAGTCGCCTCTTACGACATGCATGGCAGGTAAGAGCGGTTCTATTCTTTACACCCCAAATTTGGGCCCCGGTAACCACTTGGCCCATCCTCAATCGAGATTAAAGAAAATGATAGAGAGAGAGAGAAGAAGAAATAACACAGAGATGAAAGTAAGCATACCTTCTTTACTGTAGGGTTGTTAGCTGGTACAAAAATGTTGAGATGGAGACAGTCCTCACTCATGGTAGATCCTTCGGCATTCGGCTGTATACAAGATGGTCTGAAACTATTTATTAACAAAATATATTTGTTTGTATACAAGATGGTCTGAAACTATTTATTAACAAAATATATTTGTTGTATACAAGATGGTCTGAAACTATTTATTAACAAAATATATTTGTTTCATAACTTATCTCCAGTTTGATATATTTTACAATTTTTTAAATAGTAATTGATTTGGTAGTGAGAAATAGTATGAAGAAAGGTATATCTACTTATCCATCCATCCATTCATCCATCCATCTATCCATCCATCCATTCATCCATCCATCTATCCATCCATCCATTCATCCATCCATCCATCCATCCATCCATCCATTCATCCATCCATTCATCCATCCATCTATCCATCCATCCATTCATCCATCCATCCATCCATCCATCCATTCATCCATCCATCCATTCATCCATCCATTCATTCATCCATCCATTCTTCCATCCATCCATTCATCCATCCATCCATCCATCCATCCATCCATTCATCCATCGATCCATCCATCCATCCATCCATCCATTCATCCATCCATCATCCATCCATCCATTCATCCATCCGTTCACCCATCTTCTTCTTTTTCCCGATCGTTCTAGGCCTGTTTTTATCATTCTCTTTGTGATATATAAACAGCCAAACGTCCGAACGTAATTACGTGCACCAGCCTTAGCACCTATTGGACCCCCAGTTGCTTATCCTTCGGTGGGGTGTTCGTTTTCATCCAGCTTTTGATTTACTAGGGTGAGCTTTCCCTAGGTTACGATCAGCTTTGCCGTATTTTTGGGCTTTGTGATCTACGCCGGGACAGTGAGTTACGCTGTTTATCCCCGTTCGACTGAAAATATTTCGGGCTTTAACATCTCGGACGGCGTCTTACTCGTATAAGACACCGTGAAAGTATCACCTTCGCCAATTTCAGACCCGAACTTCCTGTTTCCGTCATTGTCGGCCTTGCTTTACCGTACTTTTTTGAGTTTGATCCGGGGAGGAACATTCTCAGCCTTTTCTAGACGCGTATCGGTACGTGGCAATTTGAAATTTAAACCCTCAAACACTGGCATGGGGCCGGATACAGCAATGTAGAGGTCGTTTCGTCAGCACTATCAGCGTAACTGAGGATTTTGCTCGCCGCCATCACCCGTCCCAGTTATTCCGGGGATTTTAAATTACGACTGGAATCAACCTTGCCCGTTGCCCCAAGGCGGCAGTTCCGTTAGGCATCACCAATCCATTCTTCCGGGATGTTAATTTTGAGTGCACGGTACCTTGCAGTTTTCCCAGGGCGGGTAGTTTCGTTATGCACTAAACGCAACTTGTTTTTTTGCGCTTGGCAAACCTCGCCAGTACATCTGCACCAGGCTAATGCGGGGCCCAGCTGCAATCTTCTCCGCACCAGGGTAGACTTTTATTCGTTAGGTCCTGTCTTATTTATTTTTGCCGACGGGCTGGCAATGTTTGCCCCCTCCTCAGGCTTCGACTTCGCCTCGTTGGCATTCGTTTGGTCACTGGATACCTCTCACCCATGTCGAGACGTTTCATTGCTTTTCTTTGCGTTCAGGGACTTGGGCAATACCTTGTTGGACATCGGTCAGGAGATTTGTGCATTTTATTTGTATGTTTCTTTATCGTTTTTTTCGATTGACTGCTACCCTACCAGTAGTTTCTCTCCCCGATCCTCTCCCGATCCTGCCCTCTTAGCCAGACCAGAACAGAGTCTGTTTCAGGTCACCGCGTAGAGGTTAGGGCAGGGTCTTGGTCCCTTGCCCTCCTCCCGGTCATATTACCACTATGACCTCATGAGCCCTTTGCCCCGTCATCCATCTATTCATCATCCATTCATCCCTTCATCCATCATCCATTCATTCATCCGTCCATCCATCTATTCATCCATCCATCCATCCATTCATCCATCCATCCATTCATTCATCATCCATCCATTCATCATCCATCCATCCTATCATCTATTCATCCATCCATCCATTCAAACCATCCATCCATTCATTCATTCATCCTCCATCCATCCATTCATCATCAATCATCCGTCCATCCATCTATTCATCCATCCATCTATTCATCCATTCATCCATCCATCCATTCATCCATCCATCCCTCATTCATTCATCCCTCCATTCATTCATCCATCATCCATCCATTCATCCATCCATCCAAATTTTTTTATCTATATATCTTTTATATATCTTTATACGTCCATCAATTCGTT
>JADZMA010002247.1:0-12735 GCA_020796225.1 Arion vulgaris
GATCAAAAAGAAGGTCAGTGATAGACGCTAGGGCTATACCAAATTTATGCATAGACACGGACCACAAAGCGGTAGTTACGACTATCAGAACACACAAGAAGAGTACCAGAGGGCAACACACGACTACAAAAGAAATAATCAAAATCAATAAATTAATGGATGTCAACACACAAGAGTCATATCTTCAAAGAGTCACATATAATTTTACTAAACTAACTAAAGAAAGCAGGTCAGTAGCAGAATAATGGACAGTATTTAAGAGAACTTCATAAGAAGCAGCCAAAGAAACATGCGGAACAGTAAAATACAGAGGTATCGGGCCAAAAATTACAACTTGGTGGGATGACGAAGTAAAACAAGCGTAAAGGAGAAAACGCAGATACAACATATGGGCAAAAACAAACACCAAAACGACCTCACTGAGTATAGAACAGCTGGAAAACAAGTCAAGGAGATAATAAAGAAGTCTAAAATACAAGCATGGCAAGATTATGGCGAAACATTAAATTCAGACTTCAAAAATTCAACAAGACATTTCTACAAGAAAATTAAAGCCATGCGGAAAGACAAGAACAATATGACCCAACTGAAATTATTAACGATGAAAACGGTCAAGCTCTTAATGATCCAAAAATGATAATGAACAGATAGCGGCAATACTTTAAGGAACTTCTCAACCTACAACAAGCGGACCAACTGAACATTCAAGAACACACAGTACATGTAACTTCAGAAGTAGAACCAAGCATAACACTATCAGGGATTAGAAATGCTGTAAATATGGCCCCACCTAATAAAACACCAGGCCCAGACAATATCCCGGCAGACCTAATCAAAGCAACTAAAGAGGTAGGAATCAGCTGGCTCCATAGACTATTCAACCACGTCTGGATCACACAAGAAACACCAGAAGATTGGAGGAATGCTACAATTGTTCCCATCTGGAAGAAGAAAGGTAGCAAGAGGGACTGTACAAAGTATAGAGAAATAACGCTACTGAGCCACACTGGGAAAATATTCTGCAAAATACTTGAGAAAAGGCTCCGCCAGATCATCGAGCCACAGCTTAATGACTCCCAAATGGGATTCAGGAAGAACAAAAGCTGTACAAACGTAATATTCGCCCTCAGGCAGTTAGTAGAAAGGACTGTCGAATCCGACAAACACCTACACGTTGCATTTGTAGATCAGGAAAAAGCGTTCGACCGCGTGGATAGGCACAAGTTGTGGAAAATACTAGCAACCTATGGGGCTAATGACCAGCTATTCAACCTTTGCAAGAACATTTATACTGACAGCCAATGTACGATTAGAACACATACAGTATTATCAGAAAAGTTTCACATAGAGTCAGGAGTAAGAGAAGGTTGCGTACTATCCCCGCTGCTATTCATCACGTATATTGACCACATCTGTAAAATAGCTAACACCAGCGAAGGAAACAACCTCGGAGAGCTCTTAAATGAATTTATTTTTGCAGACGATCAGGCAATCATATCAACAACAGAAGAACAGCTACAAACACATCAACATACTCCAGTTAGCATGTAACGAATACAACATGAGAATAAACATTGACAAAACAGAAGTAATGACATTCGCCAGAGAGGAAAGCACTACCAATATCTCCATCGACAATCGCCCACTAAATCAAGTAAAAGACTTCACATACCTGGGGAGCATTTTATCAGCAAACGGAAGAATAACTAATGAAATTCAACACAGATGCAACAAAGCAAATCAAATGATAGGGCAAATGGCGCCAATTTTAAGATGCAAACACGTCACCATGAACACAAAAAGAGCAATGTTCAACACAATCGTTCTCCCCACATTATGTTACCAGTGCCAAACCTGGACGCTGACAACAAACGATAGAAGAAAACTAGTCACGACAGAGATGAAGTTTCTACGCAGAATGCTGGGAAGAAGTCACCGGTTAAGAAATGAAGACATCAGGATAAAAGTGGGTACAACATCAGTACTAGACTTCATCAAGAAACAACAATTTAAATGGTTCGGCCACGTAAGCAGATTACCATCAGACAGTGCACCTCAAAGAGATTTGCTGCTCCGATACAATGGGTACAAAGCAAAAGGCCGGCCAAGCAAAAGATGGACCTCAGAGATAACAGAGGCGATGAAAGAGACTATTTACAAAGCGCATACTAGGGCCCGTTTTAGAAAACTCTTCCTGACCTGACGCTGTGAGGCAAACAGGATTCGAGAAAGAAAGAAAGATACTATATTAACAATATGTATAGAATATGTAAACGTATCTGTTGAAACACGTTCGAAAATATATGCGAAAATGTTTGCAAATGATGAACAACTGCATTTATTATCAAGACAAAACTATTACGGAAATCAAATACTACGAGCTATTACTAGAATAAACTAAGTTACCTACATAGATTCAATATAACAAAATCGACAAAATAAAACTGTAAATTATTTATGAAAACTACCGCGTATAAGTAATGATGGTCTCAATCAAAACCTCTTTATTTGATATTGTATTTGAACAAAATGTTTCTTGAACTATGCATGATTCTTATTAAATATTTATTTTGGATCTTTACCAGCTGATGTATGCTGTTTTGGGATATATATATATATATATATATATATATAGATATATATATATAAATATGGTGTATGTGTATATGTGTATCTTATGTGGGATATATATATATATATATATATATATGCGTTGTCTTCTTTACATACAGTTAATTGTTAAGTTCGTTACTGTGAATACTTCTGAGCTTACAATTGTTTGGTATGCCTTCAAGCGGATTAATTATTTTCTAAAATATTATGAACCTTTGAGTAGTGATTTGTTTTCCATGTACCTCAGAGAAAACTTAGTTTTTCTAATGCAGTGGGACCGATACAAATGTTCCACTTTGAGGCCTTGTATATATCTTTTTATCGGTTCAGTGGTCTGCAGGTAGAACCTCTTCCCTTCCGGAAGCTCAGAGAACTCATCAAGTTAGGGTATGCTGCTATCTGTCTTTCTTTACATACGGCAACCTCAACTTTAAAAGTTAATTGCTTATCCTGTACAGGACTTTGCGATTCAGCCCCAGCTTTGTAACGCTGTTTGTGATTTTTCTAAGCATTATTACGTTCAGTAGTTTGCCATTGCTTTCTCAATGGGTGGTACCATCGTAATTTTGTAAAAATCCACGCGAAACAATTTGCCACCAAACTGTCCGCAGCGTCATTCGAACACAGAATGTCTGGGTCAATAGACCGAGTCACTACCCCCTAAGCCACAGACGCCACCACCTCAACTACTGCCGATTATTTCCATCAAGAGAGAGAGAGAAAGTGAGAAATATAGAGAGAGATAGAGCGATTGTCAGCGTCGTAATGGTATCTTCATCCCTCCGTCAGCAATAGAGAGGTCTAGATTATTGCTCTCTATAAAACAACATTCATTCACAAACATATATATATATATATATATATATATATATATTCCTCTTGTATCGTTATACAATAAGTAATGATTGCAAGTAATGTCTTCATACCACTTTGTCATGGGCAGCTCGCACGATCTCTTCATGGAATTGTGTCCGAGATTGTTGCCTTTTTCAGCCAATGTTGTCCCATAGTTCCCCTTAGACGTTTGGTGTTATTTGTACAATTTGTTTCACATCTTCAAGAAGTCATGGGAAGAAAGAACTGTCCCTTCAGATTGCCAAAAATATATTATAGTACCAATATGGAAGAAAAAAGGTAAAAAACAATACTGTAGTACATACAGAGGCATCTCCTCCTAAGCCAGTGGGAAAAATGTTTGCAAGAGTTTTTGAGCAACGAATAAGACCAATTGTGGAGCCAGCACTCAGCCCACAACAGTTTGGATTTAGAAAAGGAAAAGGGTGCACATATGCAATATTTGCCCTAAGACAAATTAGTGAAAAGACTATAGAACACAAAAATCAAATAAATATAGCCTTCATAGACCAAGAGAAGGCATTTGATAGGGTTAACAGAGACATATTATGGGATGTTCTCAAAAACTACGGAATAAAAGGAACACTGCTAGACTGTGTTAGAGCCATATATGGAAAGTGAAAGTGACATACGAACAATCACAGGACTCACAAATTGGTTTCCAGTAACATCAGGAGTACGGCAAGGATGTGTTTTATCACCTCTTTTCTTTATTATATACATGGATAGTATCACCAAAATAGATGAAGCATCACTCAACGCAGACCAACAAATTGAACTGCTCTTTGCTGACGACCAGTGTATATTCCATAATAATATTGAACAGCTTCAAGAACACATAAACTTACTCAACAATAGCTGCCTCAAATACAACATGAAGATCAATATTCAAAAGACAGAAGTCATGACTATAAGTAGAGAACATAAAGATATCAACATAAACATAAATGACCAAACGCTAAAGCAGGTGAGAGAATTCAAATACATTGGAAGTATCTTCACATCTGATAGTAGACTGACAGAGAGATCGAAACTAGAATCCAGCAAGTCAACAACATTACATACCAGCTTACCCCAATTTTGAAACACCCAGCTATTCCAGTAGTGACTAAAAGACAGATTATAAATTCAATCTTTATACCAACACTGTGCTACCAGAGCCAAACATGGGCACTGACAAAAGAACAAGAAAGGAAAATTACCACATGCGAAATGAGATGCCTGAGGAAAGCAGTAAATAAAACAAGAAGAGACCATATAAGAAATGAGGAAATTAGAAGAACAATTGGAACAACACCTGCTATTAGATTTATTGAAAAACAGAGACTCAAATGGTTTGGCCACTTGGTCAGAATGAACCTGAATACACCAGTAGCAAGAGCGTACAACCTGAAAATGGAATCATCAAGAGGAAGATGGGTTGACGGAGTTACAGACATCTTAAAACTCCACAATACCACACCATATCAAGCGACCGAGCGTGCATTATCTCGAAAACCGATCATCAGTTAAACCTGCTACGCCTAGCGGCAAAAAGCAGTGAAGGACAAAAGAAAGAAAGAAAGTTTCCCACGTCATCGACTGCTTTGGTATTCATTGGTCCTTTCTTATCCAGATGTGTCCACCATATTTTTTTTTTTCTTGTTCTTGAACAACTATTTCTCTGGATTCATCACCTCCTGAACTTAGCCCATTTATTTTTCTCAGACATCTATTTTCAAATGCATTGAACTGGAATTGAAAATCGTGACATATCCTTTACAGGACGTAGCCATCAATCACAGTAAACGAATCGTTGATTTTCTAGACACCACTTATGCGTTCAGTAGTTTGTCATTGCTTTCTGAACGGTGAGGTCAATTTTTACCATTTGTAAAAATTCCACGAAAACAAAGTTACGTCCAAACTTGCCCACAGTGGAGTTTGAATCAGGTAAGCTTGGGTTTGTGATCGAGCTCACTATCGCCTGAGCTACCGACGCTGATCGCATCTGTCTGGTGACCGAATGCATTCGTCTCTAGGCATTTCATTTACGTTCTATATATTTAGTAATTTTCCACCTCTCGCTGCAATATGCAATGATTAATAGAACAATGGAACATTCTTAATAATTTAGTTTCAAAACAGAAAAATATAAAGTTCGATAATTCATTTAGTCGTTTGAAAGATGATGTTGCTTTGACAATTGGTAGTATAATTTTTTTTTAAAGATGTCCAGTGCAATCACAAATCTTATTCTTCTTCTTCTTGTGTGTCACATTGTTACCGGGTAGTTGCCCAGTGTCGTGGTTTTCTGTTTGTGTCTTGTGTTGTTCTGGTGGCTTAGGTGATTGATATTTTTGCTCTTTCACACGATTCCGCTACGCCATCTAACCATCTTTTTCGTGGTCTTCCTCTTGCCTTCTTATTTTATGTTCTGTTGTAAAAGACTTTGTTTATTGGGGAGTTTCGATGCACTCTTATTAATTGGCCAAACCACTTCATTCTTTGTTTCTCAATGTAATTCTAGTACAGTTCTATGCCAACTTTCTTTCTTATGCTGTTGTTGGTGACTCTGTCTTTTCTGGTGTTGTTGATAACTTTTGACAGGCAGCTCATTTCACGTGTAATTATTCTTGTGACTGCGCATTGTTCATTGTCCATGTTTGACACTGATAACACAATGAAGGCATGAAAATGAAGCTTATCAGCTATTGCTCAGTAGTCTGTAACATTTTTGGGTGCAGTAACAATGGGGATAGCTGGTAGGCTACATCATTTGTATTTTTTCACTCTGGCCTATATCTCTTTGTCAAGTCGTCCGTCTTCTACGAATATGCTTCCCAAGATATGAATTATTTCCTTGATTTATTGTAATGCCATTGGCATGGATGTCTAGTTTATTGTGTTTTATTCCCATATTCATTATTTCTGTTTTAGTGTTGTTGATTTCATGTCATGACACTATTCAGAATAGTGCAATCACAATTACTACCAAAATAGCTGAACTGTTCTGGTCTGTTTTGTCATTTTGAATTAAAGAGTGATATAGGCATTACTTATCATATGTGTCTTCATTATTTGTGTTGTTTCATAGCTTATCTGTAGTCCAACTTGTGATCCTATAGATGACAATTTGTCTGTTTTTCTTTGCATATCTTGGTTGCTTTACAATGCAATACCATCTGCAGATTTCAAATTTTTTTCAGTTGATTAGTTTCTAGCCACTGGATGCCAGTTTCGTCCCTGCAACATTCTCGCATCACCTAGTCAATGGCCACATCAAATAATAGCAGAGATTAAATACGACGTTTCTTTACTCCTGTTTCATCCATAAACCAGTCCCTTTGGTCATTATCAGTGCGGACTGGTCACTGTGAACCATCATATACGCATTTGATCGCATTTATTATTTGAACTCGTATTTCATAGCATCTCATAGTATTCACCAAGGAGATTCAATGTCAAAAATCAAAACCTTTTTGAAATCGAATAATTTTAATGTACGTTTGTGTTGCTTGTCGATATTATCTTCCACGATTAGTCTTAGTGTAAATATTTGATCCAAACAGCTTCTCCCATGTCTAAAACAAGCATGTTTGCCTCTCGGGGTTCGTCTCTCAAGCATGTTCGTCTATCAACCAACTGCTCCGTTGATTCTATTGAGAATGATTTTAAAAAACGTCTGTATGATTATTGATAGTAAGGTGACCCTTTCAATTGTTGATGTCACATTATTTGATATCTTAACGATTATTACATGTTTGCATTTTTCTGGACAGTTTTTTCTCCTCATATTTATTAGATAGTTATTTCACCGGACTAATTGCTGTATCATCTACCGCTTTGAGCATTTTAGCAGTAATTTTGTCATCACTCGATACCTTATTGTTCCTAAGGAACAGATTGCCTCCTTGACCTCAGCGGCATTTGTCAATGTTTCGTATATATATGTATATATACATATCACAGAGAGTCATTGTAAATGGAAGAGCCAGAAGTCATTGCCTTGAACAAATGACTATTTCCTTTTGAGTCTCTGAAAACGAACAAACTTATTTTATTATTTGATAATAATTGTGTGCAATGTAACACGTACTTTCTACTGTACAAATATCTTATGCGCTGACACACAAGACACGCTTTGAACTCAAACGTGCAAATGAATGCCAACTAATTGTAGACAACACATATATACCTAGAAGGCTGATATTCACAGAATCATGAAAACCTTGCTTGATGAAGCAGGCAATGTTGATAATATTTGTAGCAATACCAACGACGTTGATAATCTGACAAAGGACACAATACACAGCCCATCTATAAATGATGGCTGCTTGATCGCTTACAAATAAAGTGTCGGAACTCGAGTTCATTGCTGCAATCAGTTTGTATTCTGACTGTGATAGCAATAAATATAACTTTAATTTAATTAAAATAAACGAATGTAATGTCATATGAACTTATTTGTGTTCAAACTTACGATGGGTGCAGATGTCATTGCGAATAACATCACTTTACGAGTTATATGTATGTATGAACAATCGAAATTGTAAGTAGTTTGTTTAATTGAAACACATAAAGCATCGATTTGAATTATGTTACACATTGTCAACTGTCGTGTAACATAATTCAAATCGATCCTTTATGTTACACGACAGTTGACAATATGTAATCTATGACCATTTATTTCTGAATTTTATTTTGAAAACAACTTTATTGCATTTCAAAGTCATACTTTTCAGAATGATTACATTTCATATAATTAATCGATGTTATAAAAATGATGTGTTTTATATCTGAACTTTCCGAAAAAATAACATATGGCGGCAGTTTGTTTAATACAAAATATCACAATTAAAGTGACACAAAACATATAGTGCGTCTTTCAAATAGTGTGTGTGTTTATGAGTATTTTTTTAAATAATTGTATATCAATTATCTAAGGTAGTTTTATGAAGGAACAAACTGACAAATAACTTGACACTAAAGCACTTATATTAGATATAACAAAATAGGACATACAATAATATGAGTTTACAAAGATTAATGACCTAATTTTTGTCAATTGAAATACATCACATTGTTTTACATAACACATATGCAGGCATCTCAATTTTGACATAACACTCGATTGTATCATACTGTATAACACTTGATTGTATCATACTGTATACCACTTGATTGTATCATACTGTATTGTTGTATATGAATATTAAATGCAGGTTGAAAACTCTAATCAATATATTGAATGTTAGAAAAACTCACAATATAAAAAAATAGTAAAAACAAATAAACCGTATCATGATACATATTCCAAGTTTAAAACGTAATAGTTTGAACGTAGACTGTGTTTAAATAGTTGGTATAAAACAAGTTGATGTCAACTGATTGCAAACTAATGGTGTTATGGTGTTTCCATTTCTTCGTATGTCTTGCAAATTTCACAGAATTCGTTACGGTGTTCTAAATATATGACTACTACGTGTAAACCTCGCATTCTTCTGTCACATAAGAAAGATATTATTGATTACAAAAAACATGTCATTAAACATTGAATTTAGTATTCCAACATTCTCTATAGTTCAATTACTGGCGAGGTCATCGTCCCTTTCTAAATATATTTAACTCTTTCGATACACGGGTCTTCAAAAATTAGGAATCATTTGCTAAACTACAGTGCATTGTTCCTACATTGCTAAACTACAGTGTACAGATAATCCTGTATTTGTTCTAATCGTACATTGGCTGTCAGTATAAATGTTCTTGCAAAGGTTGATTAGGTGTTCATTAAACCCATAGGTTGTTAGTATTTTCCACAACTTGTGCCTATCTACGCGGTCGAACGCTTTTTCCTGATCTACAAATGCAACGTGTAAATGTTTGTCGGATTCGATAGTCCTTTCTACTAACTGTCTGAGGGCGAATATTGCGTCTACAGTGCACTTGGACGTGCCACATATGTTCTATCGAAATATAATACTTTCAAAGTTGATATAACATTATGAATAATTGCTAAAAGGTAGCACTACGTTACTGACATCCATCAGTCTACTTAGATGAATATTGGAATGTAAAAAGTTGATTGCAAAAATATGAGTCGCTGGAGATATTACATTATACGTACTTTGCTGCTAAAAATGCAGAATTAGTTGAAAGCAACCAAGCAGGTGTGACGTATCTCTATATCATCTTTGTTTACCGTCTGCCACATACGGCCTCAACAAGAGATAATCAATGTTGATATTATGTATACGTTCTACTAATTGGTTTCACGTCATGTCACACTCTTTGTACTCTCTTTCCCCTATTTGTCTCTTGATGCATGTGCAAGTCCATGCTTTTTACTCACCATCCGCTTTCCATCAGCGAGTTGTAGAAGACAATGCCCCTAATGGCATACGGCCCATAATCATAATCCACATCCATCTGCGCTTTTCATCGATGAAATCCAATTTTCAATCTATATCTAGTGAAAGATATTTATGTATCCTTTATTTCGGACAAAATATTTACAGGACCTTCTCCTCAATGAGGTTTATTTTGTTTCTACATTCGTAATGAACTGTACGTGTATGTTGAAAATGCTCTTTCTACCATCCGAATTAATTGTAATCTCTAGAGATTTGTTCCCATTTATTTTCTTGTAACGAGATGTCTTGATTTGATACCATGAAGCTTTGGGGAAACCTGACAGACCTGAAGCTGACTGCCCAGTTTGTTGTCCACAGTAAATTAAGCGCATGACCAGAGATCGCTGAAGAAGAAGATACCATGTGTTTTCTAAACTTCTCATCATCGCTGGCAAAGGACGGTTATTATTGACATCATATTCGATATGGTTATGTCCTCTGAAATAATACGATGATATCACAACATGAGAATCCGAAATGAAGAAATTGATTATGTGACAGTTTCGAGTATGTTGATTCAGTAATAAAATCAATACAGGTGACTTACCATGACAAAATTAATAGTAAAACTATCATATTAAAGATTGCAGGAAATAAAAAGACACATTATAGTTCTAGTTAATTGAATTCACGTGATTGACATTATGCATTAACATAGTTCATTCTTTATCCTTCTTCAATGCAATGGTCATCTTACTGTGTTCCGATCCATTGTATCTTAATAATGTTGTTTGGATATATCTTCTTACCTTACAAAGTAGATATCACTATCGTATGAATTTAACTACATATCATATAGCCATTGGAAAAGAACATTGAATCTTTTCAAACAGGTTCCTGCTTCAATATTTGAAAAAGCCTATGGCTAGGTAGGAGGAACAAATAACTCTTAAGCTAATATTCACTGTAACATGGTTGTATAGTATAAACATGAGATGCGACAGGCTCTTACAAATATCAGCACACTTTTGAGGAAATCCTTTGAAAACGTTCGCTAAGATGTATATCAGGATGTGCTTTGATTAATAACAAATAATAGTTCCTTTCATTCCCTTATACGTTACATAGAGCACTCAATCAATGTCTCCATACCCCTCTATCCCGGGCAACTCCCTAAATATCTTTCATTGAACTGAGACCACTATTTCCTGCCTCTCTCAGCAAAGTTCGTTTCAGGATCTCCTTAGGTCGTCCTCTCTTACTTGAACCCCTTGCATCCAACTTCAATGCCTGTTTTGATATTCGTTGATTATTGCGTCTCAAGGTGTGTCCAACACATCTCCATCTTCTCCTTAATATAACAGTTGTCACTAGTGGTTGATGAAAATTTCTCTGATTGCATCACTTCTACTGAATTCGTCCTTTTTCATGTTCATTATTTTTCGCAAACATCTATTTTCAAATGTATTCAACGTGATTTCTATATATTTATTCATTTTACAACACCCACTGACATATGTTAGAATTGATACAACCTATGAATTGAAAATTCGTAATTTAGTTTTAATACTATATAACTTGTAGTTCCATATTTTATTTAGACTTTTAAAAGCTGATGTTGATTTGGCAATTCGTATTATAATTTATTAAAACTAAATTACGAATTTTCAATTGAAATGTTGTATCAATCCTAACATATGCCAGCTAGAGTTGGAAAATGACTAAATATATAGAAAGCAAGTTGAATGCATTTGAAAATAGATGTCTGCGAAAAATAATGAATAAAAAATGGAACGAATTCAGGAGAAATGATGAAATCAGAGACATGTCTGGTCAACCACTAGTGACAACTGTTATAAGAAAGAGAAGATGGAGATATGTTGGGCACACCTTGAGGAGAAATGATCAAAGAATATCAAAGCAGGCATTGAAGTGGATGCAAAGGGTTCAAGAAAGAGAGGTCGACCTAAGGAGACCCTGAAACGAACTTTGCTGAGAGAGGCAGGAAATATCGGTCTCAGTTCCATGGAGGAGATTGAGCAAGTTGCCCAGGATAGAGCGGTATGGAGAAATTACTTGCAGTTCCTATGTAACGTATAACGGTACGAGAGTAATTATTATTATTATTATAATTTATGTTTTATCATTTCCTGTGCAATCAAAATTGCTTCTTAAATAGGTGAACTGATCTGTTATTTTTATCATTTTAGATTATAGGGTGATATCTGCATTACTAGTCATAGGTGTCTTCATTATATTTGTTTTTCATAGCTTATCTGCAGTCCAACTTTTGATGCTATAGATGACACGTTGTCTGTTTTACTTTGCATATCCTGGTTAGTTTTAATTAACCATGCAATACAATATCATCTGTAAAATCCACATTTTCTAGTTGACTATTGTCTAGCCCTTTTCTTAATATAAAAATTAAAGAACTATATATGTTGTATCTTCAGGCAAGTGTGAATTTTATAACACCAGCCAGTTTTACTATTTCCAAGTGCTTCTCTGGTACATGATTGATGATGGATTGAACTGAGCCTTTACGGTCTAAAATATTCATTTTATCATCATCATCTTGTAGTTTGTCACTTCATGAACTTGGCTTCTATGAGAGCAGTACAGATAAAAACTCTGTGTTCTGTGCATGTTAACTAAGAATAAGACATCTGACAGGTGATTTCAGAACGACGACAATAGAGATGATCTATTTGATCTATGAAAGATCAATATTCAGAAGAACTGTTAGAGTGCCCATTTTCCGCACATGACAAGGTAGTGTCAGTTGATATATTGTTGATAAATGTTTAAAGTATTACAGAAAGACCAAAACTGAAATAAGCAAACTAATGTATTTTGTTTAGAAAAAGGTTTTTGTAATTCAACTGACCATCTATAAGGAATGCAGAAAAAATACTGGGACTGAATGACTTTA
>JADZMA010002249.1:0-12734 GCA_020796225.1 Arion vulgaris
TGGTTGGCGTGTTCGGGGACGCTGCTGGAATTGCTGAGGCGGAGATCGAGCGCCTATGGACATGTCCTGAGTGTTATGATGATAGTTCTCATATAATTGATAACTGAAGAGCGCTTAAAAGTAAAACAAAATCCAGATGTCATTGATGCTGTTCGCCCTCATGTGTGTGATGTGAGCGAGTCTCAGACACTGGAACGAATTTAACCCTTTAGGAGTTGAGTTTGGACCATGCCAGACTTCATCGTGGTAGATAAAGTATATACCTACTAATCAACTTCTCATGGGTACGGTTAGCAAATGGACTTTAGGATGGCTAATGCATCGGAGGACAGAGTACGCATTGGAATGCCCAATGTACCATAACGTCGATCACGTAACATAACATAAACGAAATTCCATTTGAATGGAAACATTTGAGCTTTGGACTGCGCACTTACTAAGCACTAACACTAACCACTGTGCTACCACCGCTCTAACACACACACATATAATAGCTCTCGGTGTGCGGAGGTGACTGTAGAGTCCAATCCTAGAACAGAATCCCGACCACAGGTGGGGCATACATGATCAAGGTTAGACATGTGCGTGTTGTGCTCTGTCTTTTCGCGCTGCTCGTTTTCTCTGTGACTCAACAATACGATGATTCCAGCTATTCGGTTCTCTCTTTTGTTGTTACATCGCATTTTGGTGATCTTGGCAAGATTCCCAGCACGTATTGTCTATATCGAAACACACACACACTCACACACACACACACCCACACAGACATATATGTGTGTATGTAGTTGAGGGTTGATAAACATTATCTGAAAATCAAACCATCAGGGCAAAGTTCCTTTTTTCTTTTGTTCTAGCTGGTTTAGAATAAAATTTGTCCTGACATGAGCTTTAACAAAATATTTAATATGTATTTTTTTAAATATGGTATTCACTAGAGCACGTGTTATGAATTCATCTGTCCTATTCTAATATAAATTCTACAGAATTAGCATCAAATGAATATAGTGAATAATATGTATATTAAGCTGTAGTTTGTGAGGTGCTTATCGACAAATTTGGTACTGGCAGACGCCTTTTAACGTTGCTATACCTTTGTTAAAGTCTATATGTAGTGTTCTGAGTTATCCGTCAGGTTTCTTGTATCGTTTTGCCTGATAAAGACCTTTTGGTGAAACGTTGCTGTGTATTATCATTATTTTTGTATTTTGTAAAACTACAGAACTTTGTTATTACGTGTTTCGCCATACTGGCAGACTCCCGAGTGGTTACCGAGGCCCAAATTTGGGGTGTAAAGAATAGAACCACTGTTACCGGCCACGATGTCGTAAGAGACGTCTAAGGAGGTTTGGCTGAAATCGGATGCATGTGTACGAAACGTGTATAAGTCTATGGGTTTAGGAGTCTACCAAACCAATGTGCAACGTATACACGTTCTTGGCAAAGATCAAACATATCACAAAGGTGATTAAAATTGGTCGTAAAGAACGAACGAAAAAAAAGGTATTCAGAACGCTTATCTAGTGTTTTATCGTAATGTTGCAGTTATTGGGTCCATTATTTATTATGAGAAAAAAAAAGTCCCAGCGCAAGTAACGGAATATCTAATACATTTACTGAACATCATATAAATTAACCAATTAACAAATGTTAGAGTTTACAAAATATAAGTGTTATAGAAGAGTCCTCCGTAAATAATGGACAGATAATAACGTGAATAATGTCAAAATACAACAGACTCCAGAATTCAAATATCTCAGGAGTATATTCACAGCAGATGGAAAGATGGACAGAGAAATCGAGACTAGATGCCAGAAACAAACGCAGTGACATACCAACTGCCACCACTATTAAAACATCCAAGCATTAACATGGCAGTCAAACGACTACTGATAAACTGCATATTTATTCCAACTCTCTGCTATCAGTGCCAAACGCAGCCTGACTAAGACACAAGAAAGAAAGATTACAACATGTGAAATGAGATGTCTACGAAAAGCTGTCAACGTTACAAGGAGATAGAGTGAGAAACGAGGGAAAATCAAAGTATCGTTGGTACTATACTCATGCATACAGTACATCGAGAAGCAAAGACTCAAGTGGTTCGGCCATTTAATGAGAATGGAACCACATTTACTACCATCACGTGCCTACAATAATCGATACTCAGGGCGCAGAACACGAGACAGGCCAAGAACATGATGGATAGATAACTTCTCAGAGTCCCTGCGAAAGCATTTACTGACAACATCAAGCGCAACACACCTGGCACACGATAGAAAACTAACTCTCCCCATGATGTTTCACGGCAAATGTGGTTAAGATAAGATAAGAAGATAAGATAAAATAACAAAAAGATCTACCTAGAATGAAATCAAAATCAAAACAAACTGGTTGATGCTATAAATAAGAATGATGAAACTAAAATATTTTGGACATATACAAAAAACACACGAACGGTTGGAAAAGAGCTTTTTGGAAGCAAACATCCCAACAAAGAAGAGAAAAGGAAGACCAAGGAGAAGATGGATTTAGAATGTAATTGGTTATGTTAGCATGACGTGTGCAGAGGCCTTCTAGGCCTATGAGAGAAAGAAATTCAGAATTAGTGTTAGAATGGCAAAGCTCTACTCAGGACAAGCTATTTGACGATGACGACAAATTGTAATGCGTATGATTGTATTGTGAGCGTCTGTAGCTCAAGCGGTAGTGAGCTCGATCACGAACCCAAGCCTACCTGGTTCAAACCCCACAGTGGGCAAGTTTGGAAGCAAATTCGTTTCTGTGGGATTTTACAAGAGGTAAAATAGACCTCACTGTTCAACGTCCTTTGGGATATGCCACGATTTTTGATTTTTCGATGATTGTATTTACAAATATCGGACCCAATGTTTATCTTTAAAACAGCCAATCGTTTCACAAACTATTCAATCTTTTCACAAACTATTCAATCTTTTCACAAACTATTCAATCTTTTACCAAACTATTCAATCTTTTCCAAACTATTCAACATTTCTCCAAACTATTCAACTTTTACAAAACTATTCAAAACTTTCCCAAACTATTCAATCATTTCACAAACTATTCAATCTTGCCATCAAACTATTCAATCCCCCATCAAACTATTAATCTTGCCATAAACTTTCAATCTGATCAGACTATTCAATTTCCATCAAACTACAATCCCATCAAACTTTCAATCTTGTGCATTAATTTTGCCATCAAACTATTAATCTTGCCATCAAACTTTAATTTCCAAAAACTATTCAATCCCAAAAAAATTTTAATTTTGCCTAAAACTTTCAATTTGCCATAAACTAATAACAACTTTAAAATTTTTAAAAAGTGTTTTGTCTGTGGCTAATTTTAACCCCGTGTCTGGTCTCAAATTTCTTAGGTTAATTCGGACTTTCAAAAGGTGTGCATTTTCCAAGCCCCGGTTATTTTGGTGGAGCTCTCTTTTAACCTTCTAATGAGTCCCTTTAAAGGTGGGGCCAAAAAAAAACCCCGTCAATAAAATAAATTTCATTTATTCTAATAAAATTTTTAAAATTTTTCTTTGCAGTCAAATATAAAGCTGTAAAAAAGCAAAATTATCAATGCCATCTCAACTTTCTCTCAGTTTTTCGTACCTGGAAGAATAACTAATAAACGTGCAAAAAGCTCAAATGATGGGGCAAAGGGCCCCAATTTTTAAGATGCAAACACGTCCCTAAAAAAAAGGGGAAATTTAAACCCTATTTTTCTCCCATTATTTAATCCACCCTGGACCTGAAAACAAACGATGAAAATTGTAAACAGGATGGTGCAGAAATGCTGGGTTGACAAAAGAAAAGTTAAAAAGAGACATCGGAAAAAGGGAAAAAATCAGTACTGACTTCATCGAAACAAAAATTAAATGGTTCGGTCTTCGTTTTAGATTTTAAAAAGAACCCTGCTCCTAAATGTTTAAGCAGGCCCCCCGAAAAGATGGACCTCAGAATAAAGGGCGACAAAGATATCTACGAAGCGCTCGGGCCCCCGTTTGAAATCTCTTCCTGACCTGCCCCGGGGTAATTCGAAAGAAAAGAAAAAATACGTGTTTTTTCTAAAAAAGTTTTGTTATTTGTTCCTTTCAAAGGCCTAAGGGAAATTTTGATCCCCATGTGATGGGGTTCTTGCTAAGTTGGAATCGGGGTTTTTTACATCCTTGTTTATTTCGTGGGGTTTTAAAAAAATGGTCTTGGTGAATAACAAATGCCCAATTTAGCATTTTTTAAAGGCGAAAACAGTTAGTGACATGGGATAAAATTAAATTTAAAAATTCTTTTGAAAAACAGTTAGTAATTAAATTATTTTGTTCCTTTTTAAAATAAAGGGTTTCTCATTCTAAACTTTATTTTCTTCGTATAAAAAATGGCTTACCTAGTAGTGGCGCACATGTAAAAAAAAATATGATTTTCAAAAAAAAAACAATAACAATACCCACTAATTTTTAAAAAAAGGTCTTTATCAGAAAAAGGGGAAACTCATCATTTTTTGTTGGGGGGAAACACATTTTTGGGGGAAAACCTGGTTTAGGTGGTTTTTTTAATCCATTAAAAATAAAAATTGCCCTTATTTTTTTGTGGGGCCCCCCCCTGGCCCTTTAAAGACAAGCCCCCAGTGAAGCAAAAGGGTACAACAAGTGACGAATTTCATTTTCCCCCCAAAAAAATTCAAAAAAATCATTTACGGACTGTGCGATCCATTTTTAAAGCTGGGTTTTCTAGGCATTATTTCGTTCATAGTTTTCCATTGCTTTCAACAGGGGGTATCGTCCTTTTAAATCCGAAATCAAACTTTACAAACTGTCCCCCGCGTGTTCAATCAAAAAATCAGGGTTTTAAAATCCTAACAGCATTAAAAGAAAAACTGTCTCAAACGATAACAATTAAAAAAAAAGCTAAAAAGGGAAAAATTTGATAAGCAATAAAAATCAAGTAAAAAATTAAACATATAAATTTAAAATACACTATAGAATACGGGGGGAAAAAAGTATTGAACATAGGAATGGTGCGATAGTCAAGGGTTTCCTACTTGTTTCCCTTTTTGTTCGGGGTTGGACATGAGGATTGGAAATTTAAGGCCCATAGCTATACCGTCTTTAAAAAATTTCAAAAGGGTTTTTATTTATGTCCCCCCTAGAAAAAATCATTGGCCTTGTTAACCCCTAACCTGCTGCCTTGGGGTCCGGGGAAGCCTTCTTGGCCGGACAACTTAGGTTTAACCCCAATGAAAAGGGGGTTATATTTTGATTTTTTAAAAAAACCCTTCTGTTTAAGGGAAAAAAACATCTAAATGGTTTAAATAATAATAAACTTGAGATATGGTCATAAAAAATTTTATTTTAATCAAATGATCATGGTTTTATTCATATTTTGGTTTATTCTTTTAAACTTTAAAAAAATTCAATGTAGAAGCTCAAAAATTAACAAAATATTGCAGAACAACAGTTTCATTTAATGTAATACTGCTTTTAATAAGGGACAATATCATTTTTAACAGACACAAAAATTGCTTTAACTGATCCTTTGTTGCTTTTTTATTCCCTCTTCAGTCCCCTTGATATTATTTATAAATGTTAAACAATTGACTATAAACAATTACTTTAGTTAAGTTTGGTACCCCTTAAATTTTTACATTTTATGGACATTTAAGCCAAAACAAAATTTATAGATGAACTGAAAACAAAACTCAGTCATCAAACATTGCAAATTACTTACATATTGTTTCTTGTTTCCTTGGGTTTTTGTTTTAAACTGAAAGGTTTTAAAAAAGGGTTTTAATTGATAAAACAATGTGAAAAGGAATTTTTCTTTTAAAAAACATTTTTATCTTTTAATTTTCTTAATTTTTAAATACATTGCAGTGGGATAATTTTTTAAATTCTTTTTTGGAATCATTCCCCAACCCAAAATTATCAACAATGTTTTACAATGTAAAATATGGTGGCTTTTTTTTCGCCAAAATTTTGCTTCTAATTCTGGTGTATAGTTCATACAGCATTAACAAATTCAACAGTGAATCGTTTAATTTTTTCCCCCTCTCTACCCAGTAATTAGATGATCGTTGCAACCCCAACATAATTCCATGTTTTCCATTTGAAAGGCCTTACATGAAATGCACTGGTTTCCCTCGTCTTCGGAACATATCAGCAATATATATTGTTTTTTCCCTTTCACAAAGCAACTCAAAATATTGGATCAAGGGAAAAAACACGCTACATCAGACTGGATAATTTTAAAAACACTATCATTATCCCCTCATGACTCATAGCCAAAAAGTTACAATTGAAAAAATGACCATGGATGTTGGACAAAAAGGGGTAAATTTAATTTCTTTTCTTTTTCCCAATTTTTTTTCCTGATACTAGATAATTAGAAAGAAAATTAGTATTCCCAAAAAAGGCCTGGTTATCATTTTGAATTTTCCCAAAATTTAAAATTTTTAAAAGGAAAAAAGGGAATATACCGTTCAATAAAACAGTTCAGAATCAGTAAACAAAATTTGTCTTTGGTTGTTTAAATGGAAAAAACTTCCCCCATTCAGTCAACCCACAAACAAAATTTTCAAAAAAAAACTTCCTTTTTTTAAGTTAGGGGATTAAAAAATTTTAGGCTATTCCTTTGCAATTTTTTTCCATTCATAATTTTAATCTCAAAATTAAAAAAATCTTTTTTTTGATTTCCCTAGGAACCTCAAACTGCAATGTACTCAAAAATTAAAACTAGGGGGTTTTCCCCAATTTTCTTAGGGAAAGGGCTTTATAGTTAAAATTTTAAAACCCAAATATAGCTTTTGATAATTTTTTCAAATGAAAAAAACATTGCTATTTAAATTATTTTAGTGTTTTTATTAAATAACTCGTTGTGGGGGTTGTAATTCTTCTATTTTTCTGGGTTAATTTCCCCCGAATTTAAAATACTGGTATAAAAATTTTTTCAAATTCCCAGGTTTTCTATTTGTACTGTTTTTTTTTAGGGTTATTAAAAAATTTACGGTTAACGGGATTTTTGTCTGAAGTACTGGAACTGTGAAAACTTTTGTCCCTGTTGATGATCTAACAATTTTTGAAGGGCCCTCTGATGTCACCCTTCAACACGCCCCAAAAACTTTTAATTTTCCAAATGAAAACCTTATGTTGGTTTATTGTAAGAATCCAAGCCTCCAAAGGTTTTTCCCTTTGATTTGTTTAAAATTTCATCCATTTTCCCCACAATTTTTAATAAAAAGTCTGCATTTTAAAATTTCATGTTGGGAAATCCATCTCATTGAAATGAATGGGGGAAAATTAAATTTTTAATGTAGTGGATGTGGGAAACTAATAAGAGATTTTCGAAAAATTTTGCATGGGGTTTAAAAAAAATTGGAAAAAGCTTGCAACTCTTTTTTGTTTTGCCTTATTAAAATTGCCTGCTCTAAGAAAATTTATTTTTTCATGTATGTGTGAAAGTATCTTTATGATAATTTTTTTTAACAATTTCTAAATTACTATATCTTCTTCTAATAATCCCTTTTTTTTATGTTGGGGAAAACAGGGTCAAAAATCTTTTGTGGATCAGTAAAATTTCCCGCTGGGACCCTCAAATTTCTTTAATTAAATCCAATAAGTATTTCCCAGCCTTGTTTTATTTTATAAAATTTTCCTTCTGGTAAACTTTACAAAAAATGGATGGTCACGCTTTCCCTTATGTATCAAAAAAAAAAAAGTAAAAAAAATCTTTGGCTGTAGCATTCTCAGTTTTTTTTAACAAAATCTTTTTCTTTGCTTTTCTAACTTTAAATTAAAAACTTTATATCTGCAGACAACCACTCAGCTGTTCTATTGTCATGTTTGCTGACGTTTCTTTCTTTTTCTGGATCTTTGAATTTGGGTTTTGACTCGTAAAAAAAAATGTTTCAGGAAAAGGATGGTAACGTTTTTTTAAAACCCGGATCTTCAAAGTTTTTTAAATTCCCCTTTTCTAAAATGTTGTTAATTCCCTGGATAAAAAATTTTACAACAACCTGGTTCGTGACCGTCTTTTCGGAATCATTTCTTATCTGTCTCTCCCATCAATTTGTAAATTTCCCCACTATTCTTTAGTCAGTCTAGTTCGAACATCCAAAAAACCTTTTCCAAATTTAAAAAGAAAAAAAATTACAAAATTTTTTAACCTCCCCAAAACTTTAAATATTTTTGTGTTTACAAGGGTCAAAAAACATAAAAAAAACAAGACCTGACGTTCTATGTTTTTGGGCCACACAAAATTCAGACCACTTTGTTGTTATATCCGAAACACAGCACTTTGTTTAAAAATGAAAACAATATACAAATTCAATTTAACACTCCATATCAGTAATCCAAAATTTTTTTTAGATAAATATACAAATAAATTGGGAAAAAAAGAAACATGACGTTCTACATGACACACAAAAATGTCAGACCACTTTGGAAAATAAATTGGCCGGAAAACCTTTCGGGGCCTGGCTATGGCGGGGAAAAGTCAAAGGCTGACAAAAACCTGCTTCGACCCAAAGCCTCCCCAAGGGTAGCACCCGGCTAAAAAATTGCGCTGAAGTTGAAAAACCCCCCATTAAGGGTGCATGGATGGGGTTCCCATGAATGTCTATGGGGGAAAACTGGTAAATCCTCTGGGTGATCGCGAGAAAAACCCCATCTCCCCTGGAAGCCGCCGAATCCATACGGACAGACGCTCCACTATTAAGAAAAATTTTTATATTTCTGGAACTGAAATTTCTAACCTAAACGTTATATAATCTGGGCGGGGGGTCCCTTTTTTTTAAAAGAATCTGCGCCCAGTGGTTACCAGTGGTTCCAGTGGTTACCAGTGGTTCCAGTGGTTAAAATGGTTCGTGGTTACCGGGGGGTTACCAAATGGTTCGGTGGTTACCAATTCCGGTGGTTACCGGGGGTTACCAGTGGTTCCAAATGGGTTTCCGTGGTTGAATTGTTTCAAGGGGTTTCCGGGGGGTTCGTGGTTCCAAGTGGTTCAAGTGGTTACCGGGGGGTTACCGGGGTTCCGGTGGTTACCGTGGTTACCAGTGGTTACCGGGTGGTTCAAATGGTTACCGGGTGGTTACCAGTGTTCCGGGTTGGTTCAAGTGGTTTCCTGGTTTCCAAATGGTTCCGGGGGGTTACCAAATGGGTTCCATTTCCATTTTCCTGGTTACCGTGGTTACCAGTGGTTACCGGGCCCAAATTTGGGTTAAAAATAGAACCCTGTTACCCCCACCTGCAAAACAACTAAGGAGGTTTGGGTGAAATCGGATCACATTCCCCAAGCGTGGAAATATACGTTTGGGGCCCCAAAACCCAAAGTGCAACGTTACTTCTTGACAAAGATCAAAAATATCCCCAAAGTGATTAAAAATTTGTCGTAAAGAAGAAAGCGAAGGAAAAAAAAAGGAGAGAATCAAAAAAATCTAAGAAACAAAAAAAAAAGAACTGAATCTCTCAACAAAACCAGGGGTTATTAAGGGGGGAGGGCCAGGCCCCAAAAACAATGGACTTTTTTTATTATTTAATAAATTAAAATATAACCTAACCCAAAACCAATTTTTCCCCAAAAAATTTTTGTCTGGCCCCCCCCAAAAACGATCACGACATGGGGAAACCCTGTTTTTATCGAAAACTTATTATTTTTTTTCATCAATGAGACATTTGAATCAGTTGTTGGTTCCCATTTCAGGTAGTTGAAAATTTTTTCTTTATCATCTTTAACCTCCATATCGACCCCTTTTAAAAACCCCTTTGGATTTGGACGAAAATTCTTTTGTCATGGACAGAGACGGTCTCTTTTATCGTGGACGAGAAGATACTCTTATATCAAGACTGAAAGGTTTTTCCGTAGTGGGCAAGAAGATCTCTTTTGCCGGACAAGGGGGCTCTGTATATCACAGACAGAGAATGCCTTTCATCCGGAAGAAATTTTTGTATCATGGAAAAAAAGGCCCCTTTTTGTGGACAGAAGGTGCTCTGTATCAGGGAAAAGAAAAGGTCTCTGTTTTGTGGACAAAAAATTCTCTCTGTATTTTTAAAAACGGGGAAGGGTCTCTGTGTATCATGGACGAATCTCTGTATATTAACAGAAAATTTATATCATAAACAGAAAATTTTTTGGACGGGAAAATTTTGTATCTGGACAGAAAAAATTCTATTATTGGACAGAAAATTTTCTGTTAGGACAGAAAAAAGGTCTCTATATCAGGGACAGAAAAGTGCTCTTATATCATGGACGGGAAAAAAATCTCAATCATGGAAGAAGATTATGTATATCTGAACAGAAAAGGTCTCTGTATATCATGGACGGGAAAGAGTGCTCTGTATATCTGGACAGAAGGGTGCTTATATCATGAACAGAAAAGTTTTTTCATGGACGGGGTCTCTGTATATCGGGGACATAGAATGTTCTGTATATCATGGCAGAAGAAAAAAGATTTACCCAAAAGTGTAAAAACCGAAAACGGGTATCTTCAAATGAAAAAATTGAATTATTTTGGAAATATGAAAAGACAAAAGGGGTTAAAAAGAATTCAAAGGAAACACATTAAATTCGAAAAAGACAGACCAGGGAAGATGTCCCGGATGCATTGTATTTGATCGCGGCAGCAGGGGCGGACAATTTTGTTTGAAAAAAAAACAAAAGGGAATGTAATGGCACTTCTGGTGATAATTTTAACGATTGATAACGATGATGTCTCACTTGATATTTAATAAGATACTTGTTCAACTTTTTAAAACCTTTGTCATTTTCTTTTTAGTTGTTTTTAAAATGGATCATGTTCAAAACGTGAAAGTCTATGCGTTTGGGGCCACAAACCAATTAAAATATTTTCCCGTTCTTGACAAAATCAAACTTTCACAAAGGGTGATTTTGATCGTAAAGAAAGAACCGAAAAAAATCAGTTGTCATCTTGAGTTGTGAACGTCACTAATATCATATTATAAAAGACAGGTCATTTCAAAATTTTTATACTGTATGTTGGGTTTTTCATTAAAAAAAAATTTGATATGGGCTTTTTTTTTGTTTGAAAACACTTTTATTTAAAATTCAATTTTTTATTTACATTTTTTTATACTTTATTTAGAAACCATTTTTAAAAAATTTTAAATTGATCTTTCAGGACCTCGGTTTTTTTCTTATCTGTGAGTCTTTGGTCCCCCTCAAATGGTTTTTTCCTTTTTAATTGTAATTGTGTTTTTGGGTTTATGCCTCATTTCCCAATTCCCCTTTTTCATAATCCCAACTCTCCCCTTCTCATATTCAACTCTCCTCTTTCTTAAACCAACCCCCCTTTCTCTATTTCAACTCCTCCTCTTCTCCTTTTTCCCAACTCTCCTCCTATATTCACTTCCTCTTTATAATCCCCTCTCCCCTTCTTTTAACTCTCCTCTTCTCCTTTTTAACTCTCTTTCATATTCCCTCCCCTTTTCATATCCAACTCTCCTCTTCTCATTTCCCCTCTCCTCTTTCTAATAAATCTCCCCTTCTTATTCCCTCTCCTCTTCCTATTTTCACCCTCTCTCTTCTCATTTATCCTTTTTCTCATAAACCCCTCTCCCTTCTCATTTAACTTTCTTCCTCTTTTTAAAAACTCCTCTTCTTAATCAACTCCCTCTTTATATTCAACCTCCTCTTCTCATATTTCCAAAATCACCTTTGTCATGTTCCAACTCTCCTCTTTTAATCCAACCTCCCCTTCCATTTCCATCTTCTCCAATCCCAAATCTCCTCTTCTCATTTAAAAAAATTTTTTCATATTCCAAATTCCCCTTCTCATATCACTCCTCTTCTCTTTCCCAAATCTCCTTTCTCAATCCAACTCTCCTCTTCTTTATTCCAAATCTCCTCTTCTTTTCCCTCCTTTCTCATTCAACTCTCCCCTTCTCCTATTCCCCTCTCCTTTTCTTTTTTAAATTTCTTTTCATTAACTCCCCCTTCTCATTTTCAACTCACCTCTTCTCATTTACCCCTCTTCTCATAACCCCTCTCCTCTTTTAATCCCAAATCCCTTTTCATATTCCCCTCCACCTCTTCTCATATTCCAACTCCCCCTTCTCATATTCCAACTCTCCTCTTCTCTTAACTTCCCCCTTCTCAAAAATTTTTCTTGGAAAAAATTAACATCAAAATAATCTTTTGGTTTTATGTTCCTTTATATTTAGATGGTCAAATGTAACTTGTTAAAAACACCATTTTTAATGTAAAGTGAACTTGGGCAATATTTTGGGTCATTAAAAGGAACTTGTGTGACAGCTCATTTTACGCAAAGTGTAACGTCTGAAAAACTTTTGGAAATGTAAAAGTGTAACTTTCTAAAACCCCAATTTTTCTGTCGCTTAATTTTGTGTAACAGCTCATATTTTACTTTAAAAGTGTAACTTTCGTGACAGCTCATATTCTTTAAAATAAACCCGGTGACACTCATATTTTACATGTCAAAGGTAATTTGTTGTGACACTCATATTGGTAAAAATGAAACAGTTTTGGAATTCTTTTGTATTCTATACTTCCCCTTGTCTTGATTTTTGGACTGGGGGTATTCTTTTTTGATTTTTGTTTCTAATTATTATGTGTTTTGTGTTTCTTATTATTCTTTTTTTTTCAAATACAGTGGGTCAAAAAAAGGCCCCAAAAAAGGTGGACCTCGGTATCAAACACTTTCTTTTTTTAAATTATTAAACGCTCCATATCCCCTCGGGGATTTTATGT
>JADZMA010002250.1:0-12731 GCA_020796225.1 Arion vulgaris
TTTTACATTTCAAGTCATTATTTTTTGGAATATACCCCTATTCAGTGTTAATATATTGATAATTAAAAAACTAACAGAGAAATCGAGACTAGATGCCAGAAGGCAAATGCAGTGACATACCAACTGTCACCACTATTAAAACATCCAAGCATTAACATGACAGTCAAACGACAAGTGATAAACTGCATATTTATTCCAACTGCTATCAGTGCCAAACATGGCCCCTGACTAAGACACAAGAAAGAAGGATTACAACAGGGAAATGAGATGTCTACGAAAAGCTGTCAACGTTACAAGGCGGGATAGAGTGAGAAACGAGAATATCAGAAGCATCGTTGGTACTATACCATGCATACAGTACATCGAGAAGCAAAGATTCAAGTGGTTCGGCCATCTAATGAGAATGGAACCACATTTACTACCATCACGTACCTATAATAATCGACACTCAGGAGCAGGGCACGAGGCAGGTCAAGAACACGATGGATAGATAACATCTCAGAATCCTGCAAGCATGGTCTGACAACGTCAAGCGCAACACACCTGGCACAAGATAGAAAACTAACTTTCCCCCACGACGCTTCACGCCAAATGTGGTTAAGATAAGATAAGATAAGTTAAAAATCACTGAGACGACGTCCTCAAACACTTGACCAATCCAAATGTGATTATTTTCATTTAACTTATAGTGGAGGCAGGGCGATCGTCATTAAGGGCCAGTGGGGCCTGACCCACCAATAATCGAAAGGGGAAACTTCCTGGAATAGACAAATAATAGTAAATACTCCAAAAATCATGATTTTTCAGGAAAATTTATGTCTGGCCCCACCAAGAAAAATGACTATGAGCCACCACTGAGTGGAGGTATACACAACTCTTATATTGCATGGTAGCTGCACAGGTCTTGTCCGTCCTCGCAGGTGTTTCACGGGTCACAAATCAGTTCAAAGATTTTCCTAATTAAAACACATTATGAGCTTTTAAGTGTGTGAAAAGAATACATTCGGTAGCACACACAAGTTGTCGTGTGTGTGAGAGAGGAATAATAAACATCCCCACACCCATTGCATACACAGATTGTCAACTGTTAAGTGAGTTAATAAGCGAACCTGATTTTGATTGATTGATTGATTGATAGGACCATCATTATTGCAGTTCGGTGACTAACGATATGCGTTCAGATGTTTTTCTTACACAGGAAGATTTCAGCCGCAGTGCACGAACTCCGTAGCACTGGCGTGAGTCCGTGATGTAATTTTGAGGATGGTGAAGATTTAGCAAAAATTTTATTGTGAAATATTTTTAAAAATAAGTTTTGCACGAGCAGCGGCTTTCCAGTTTGCTCTTTTCGATTTTCAACTGCCTAGGGTTCTTTTACGTGCTCAACTTTAACATGGGACTTTAGTTTCATTCCCCGTCTCCGATAGGACTAGATACTCAATCTCACCTGCACTGAGATCAGTGATCTCTTGAAAAATATCCTGATTGTTCCACAAGGGAACGAAGCGAGGGCCTGGTTAAATTGAAACAGTACACAAGCGGATTGAAACAAAAAAATAGACATCAATTACTGTCCATAAAACACACCTTATCTGGAACTATTATTGTCTGTTTGTTTTATAGAGACATACTGCCTCTTTAATCCGAGGCACGGCGCTCTCGATCTTAAGACTAACTTTGTTTTGGTTATATCAGAGTGTACAAACATGTGGCAGTGCGCCACAGAAAGCAGTGTTATTCGGGTACAGTTGGTAGAAAGCAAAAGGCCGGTCACGCAAAAGGTGGACCTCAGAGATAAAAGAAGCGATGAAAGACACTATTTATGAAGCCCACACAAAAGCCAGTGCTAGAAATCTCTTCTTACCCTGAAGCTGTGAGACAAATCAGAATTGGAGAAGAGAAAGAAAGACAAGGTGCATAGAGAGGCTTGCTCCAGGTGTTTCCTTTTTCGACCTGACGCTGAAAGGCAAACAGGATTAGAGAATAAATAGATAGACAAACATGAACACTAAGAATTAACTTATCCCTCCCACTTATCTCTGGATCTTCCTCTGCTTCGCCCTCAAATTTCCTCAGTAAAGATTTTAATCAAGGTGTCATGTCTTTTTATGTGCCCAAAATACTTTATTAGTTTGAATTTTATTTCTCTTACTAATTGTTTCTTCATGCCCAGTTTTCCTAAAACTTGTTTATTTGTCTGTTTTTCTGTTCATTAAACTCTGCCTATTGTTCTATATAGCCACATCTCAAATGCATCAATTCTGTCTTCTAACTGCTAGTTCATTGTCCATGTTTCCGAGCCATACATTAATATAGGATATATATAGCATTTGATCATTCTCATTTTTAGCCTGTTTGTGATTTGTTTGGATGTCAGTAACTTCCCCATATTATTGAAATAAGGAACAACAAAAATTAAATATAAATATTGTTATTAATAACCAATATTCAGCAATATATCACTTTATATATGCACTTGTTCATACTTTTGTATATAGATTGATGTTTTTTTAATATGTGAATAAAGTCTCTTTAATTAAGCTGAAACACGGTTTTTTTCAACATAAAAACACGTTTTTATTTAATGTTATTTTAGCGTATGTTAACTATGACATGAACATCGTGGCATATCTTTTACAGGACGTTGCTATCAACCACAGTAAACGAGTCAATGTTTTATAACACCTTATACGTTCAGTAGTTTGTCATTGCTTTCTGAACAGTGAGGTCTATTTTAACTTTAAAAAAATCCACGGAAACGAATTTGTTTCCCAAATTTGCCCACCGTGGGTTTGAACCAGGTACGCTTAGGTTCATGATCGAGCTAACTACCACTTAATCTACAGTCGCTCACATACTACTCACATGCAGACATGAAATCTAACAAGTTACTCCTTCTTACTTGCTTGAGGAGATAACAGCCTCTTTAAGCTGAGGCGTGACACTTTCAACATAAGATAGTGATCGTGTGTGGCTATATCAGAATGCCAAATTTAATTCTTGGGAGACTTTAGTTGCTATAATCGTGTTGAGGCTGTTGTTTGAGGCAGAACGTAAACAGATGGATAAGTCAATATATCAACAGGTTTCACAGTCTCTAGACAAGCTGATATTTTAAACAGCGGCAGATTTCACGTGACATTGCTAACTACTTATCATACGTTAAATGATTTTCTATGTAATAATTAATGGCACAACCTTCTTTTATTTTTATCGTTTCACTTGCATCACTATATTGCGGTGAGAGACGTGGTAGCGTAGTTGTTAGTGAACTCACTTCAAAAGGCTGGTGGCCCGGGGTTCAACTCCCGCAGTGGGTGTAGAATTTTTCCCGACCGCGACGGTTCTCAGGTCGACCCAACTTCAACTGGTACCAGATATGCTCTGGGAAAGTAAAGCTGACCACATCACCCATCGTGTGCCGACGGTCAATGAACGATACAGGCCTAACACTGTATTGCCTTATATACCACGAGTTATGAAAGGGTTCCTTAACTTTACTTACTATATTGGGGTTGGGGAAGGTCTCTATGGCGAAGCAATTAAGACATTTGCCTGCCGTTATGAAGGGTGTGGTTCGAATCTTGACCGAGTCACATCTGCAATTTGTTTTCCGGAGATCCCTAAGATTGTTACTGGAGCTATGGAGATGTTACCTTGTTCAACACTCTCGCGATGTACAGAAATCTACAAATCTGAGGTGGTCAGGCCAGACCTGGAGACAACCGTGGGTAGGCTGCGGTGATACTAAGTACATTGACAAAGGCAATTTTGCATAGTATGACATAAGTAAGCAAAAATAAAATAAAATATAAAACTAACGGCAGGTCGTGTATTATTTCTACAGAAAGAAACGAAACAATATAGGGAAATCCAGTGCAATGAAGTCAATCCTCGCATTTAGATCCCTTTGATTGCTTTTTTAAAAATAGTTGATCATTTTCGATAACCCACGTTCCAGTGTTACGTTGAAATGTTTGGTAGTCAATTCTTATCGTAATACGATGTGCTAACCAAATATAGTTTGATAAGTTACTTACAATTATAGAGAGTTTACGTTTAGTTTAATGGTATATATACATTTTATTCTCAAGTTATGTATTAGCATATCCCTTGTTGGAACATTGCATTCATCACAGCCCGCCTGAAAATCTCTCTGTCTCTTGTAAGTTCTCCGGCCTCTTCTAGTGTCATGTTCAAAGTTTCTTAGATGTTCTGCTGTCACTTTGGTTTTGGTCGTTTCCTGCCTCGTTTTCCAGGAACTGTGTCCACCATAACCTTTCTCTTCAGATCGCTGTGATTTTAATCTATCAAATGTTAATGAACGTTCCGATTCCTGCCAAACTTAGTCTAGATCAATCTCTCGATTGCCATCCTTACACATTGGGCATACTTATGTGCACTTCTTCCTGAAATGTAAAAAACATCTAAATTTTCCCCCTCTGGGTCGAAGTGTCTATTTAACATATCTTTCTCTCTATTGGTTCAGACAGCACATGCGTGATTGCGTATTGAAATATTTGTAAATCAGTCAACTATAAATTGTAAGAAAAATTAGACTAATATCCGGTGTAAGTAAGTTAACAAACAACAAATAAATTGCAAACATTCATACTACTAGTGTTTGGAGAGAATATAGAGCTGGGATGGTATAATAGGGCCACACATGAGGACAGTTAACACAACTGTTGTCACATAAAGAGACACTGCTAACAACTAAAACAAATCTCATAAGAACGATTTTCCCAGCAGCTAATGAGCGGAAACTCATAACGACAGAGATGATGTGTCTTAGAAGAGCTGCAGGTGTGACACTAAGAGACAACATTAGAAATGAAGAAATCAGAAGAAGACTGGATGTGAAACCAGTCATGCAATTCATAAAAGAACAACAGATTGAATGGTTTGGACACCTGACAAGAATGCCATGGTATCGCCTACCACAGAGGCACACATATAAAAGTATAATGAGTACAAGGCAAGAGGAAGATTACGCAAAAGGAGCGACGCATCAATAACAGCCTTACGAAATGAATATCAGCTTACAAAGAGCCTTTAAAAGCTACACAATGATCACTACGCTTCCTCCCCACCATCACTTCTATACAAAAGTAAATGGTGGAAGAGAAGAAGAAGAAGACACATGAAGATTTAAAGAAGAGAACGAAACAGATCGCAGGGAACCATGAGGTAATGAAAAACGCTTGTGCTGGATAGCAGACACTTTGAACAAACCCAAGGGAGATATATAAAAATGCCTTTTTCTGGATACCGAAGGAAAGTGAAAGCGAGGAAAGCATAATAATACAAATACGATATTTGGAGGCAGAGATTACAGATTTTCAAAAGAGATGGGAAAAATCTGTAACAGATGTATAAATATAGGAATACTTCGCATGAGTTTGTTCGGGATCTATGCTTCAACTGTGGTTAAAATGACACACGCAGGGGAGAGAGAGAGACGCAGAGAGAGACAGAGAGAGGCGACAGAGAGAGACAGGAGAGTGACAGAGTGAGAGACAGAGAAAAAGAGAGAGACAGAGAAAGAGAGAGAAAAGAGACAGCCTGAGAGAATGACCCCGTCTAATCAGCTCAATCTCTAAAGAATGAAAATCCACCGGTACAAAACTACACTGCCATCGACTCAAACATATCACCGTCAGTGAAAGAAATTAGTTTGGCACCATTTCTCACTGCAACTAGTGAACAAATGCAATTGCCAAAGACACTAAGTGAGCAAAACAACAGTAAATATTCAAAAGATTCCGCCCTCTTTTATATTGATATTACATTTTCCGGAGTGCTATGGTGATAGTCCTCAAAAACTGATAACTCATAAAGAACTATGAATATGTAGATGCAAAGACAATTTATCTTAGATCATTTTAGTGCATCAGAGAAAGGTAAAAGAGAGTAGCAGGAACAATGATTTCGTTTACATCATTTAGTTGTTTTATTTCTAACTAAAGAACTACGACACTGGGCAACAAACCGGTAAAAGTGTGACGACAAAAGAAGAAGAAGGATGAAGATTTCTAAATGGTTGTGAAAGACTTCATAGAAAACGATTTATAAATTTGTGCAGTCGAAATGGGTTACAGAGAAAGTTACATACATCAAAGTCCAATAGAATGTCCGAGAAGAACTTTGTTTCCATAACAATCCTTCGTAATGTTTCTCTAATACGTCAGATGCCACGCCTCTGCAACCGTCTTGCTTATATCATTAGTCTTGTTCATATCACCAGTCATGCTTATATCATTAATCTTGTTCATATCATCAGTCATGCTTATCACATCAGTTACATCCTAATCTATTTCCCTCTTGGTCTTCCTCTTTTCATCTTTCCTGGAATGCGTCCTTCAATAATGGTATTTTCTAACTCTTTGTGTCTTTGTATATTTCCAAAATATTTAAATTTTCTAATTCCTATTTGTAGCATCAGTCAATTTTCTTCGATTTTGAGTTCTTTCTGGTAATATATAATATTCTCTTCTCTGTTCATGATATACGGAGGTCTCTTCTGTAACTCTTGTATTCAAAAACACAAATATGGTTTTCCAAACCTTATTATGTAAAACTCTGCCAATGCCGGTTCCAAGCCCTGATGAAAAGGGAGGAGGACTTGTGCGTGAGGCGATCTACCTTATAACAACAAATTGAAAGAGCTACAGAAAATAGCAAGAAAGGCAAGTTGAATGCATTTGAAAATAGATGTCTGCGAAAATAATGAATATAAAATGGAACGAATTCAGGAGAAGTGATGAAATCAGAGACATGTCTGGTCAACCACTAGTGACAACTGTTATAAGAAAGTGAAGATGGAGATATGTTGGGAACACCTTGAGGAGAAATGATCAACGAATATCAAAGCGGGCATTGAAGTGGGATGCAAAGGGTTCAAGAAAGAGAGGTTGACCTAAGGAGACCCTGAAACGAACTTTCCGGAGAGAGGCAAGAGGTATCGGTCTCAGTTCCATGGAGGAGATTGAGCGAGTTTCCCAGGATAGAGGGGATGGAGAAGTTACTTGCAGACCCTATGTAACGTATAACGGACAGAGAGGAATTATTATTATATCCATGATTCAAGCCCATACCTTGCCAGTGGGAATATGCATACTCTTAGTATTTTGATCTTTGTTTTCCTATCAGTTACACTGCATACTAATTTTAGCTGTTACATTTGAACTTTTATTCTTGTATTTTTGGCTTGCTGACGATCTTCTGATTGAAGCATTGTTGTATATTTTCTTATTGTGTAAAGTTATCTTATTTCGTACTTACATATTTTGCTACATAGTTTTATTGCAGTCTCCCTTGTATGGATAATGGGATCATCTAACAATTTCATGTTCTGGACAAGGAAAGCCAATTAATCTTCTGGGCAAGAAAAGCCAATTTCATGTTCTGGAAAAGGAAAGCCAATTTCATGTTCTGGGCAAGGAAACAATTTCATGTTCTGGACAAGGAAAGAAAATGTCATGTTCTGGGCAAGGAAACAATTTCGTGTTCTGGGCAAGGAAAGAACCAACATTAATGCTGCAGCAGCTGGTGATCGAGAGAACCGACCCCAATGCTGCAACAGTTGGTCATGTAGTTGTGAAAATGTGTTCAACTACAGAAATAAAGTAATAGAGACAGTAGAAGTTAATCTTCACAAAAGTCATTTTGTATTGTATTTGGAAAGGACTAATTCATAAACTTCATTTAAAGTTTATTACTTCGTTTCCTGCTGCGACATTTTGTGACGATTCTTTTTATTAAAGAATCTCCACTGACAGCTCATTTCTTCACAAGAACACTTCTAGCTGTCATCACCACCAACGATATCAGCAAAGCAGGAGGTGTTTCAATATTCTGCTAATTTGCAGCTGCCTTTGAAACTAATCTTCGCTTGAACTTTTCAGTATTCAACCTTGTAAGAGAATAATACCCTACCCAGCTCTTGTGGAAGGAACAGGCGCGATACACACACAGTGAGCCGAGAGCTAGTGCCACCCCATGTATACCAGCTAAATTTGTGTTCACGCTGGAAGAGAGAGACTGGTTGTAAGTTCTCGTTGTAAACCTAACTCACAAATACAACTCTGAAATATCTAAAGCTGCTTCACTTTCTCTTAACAATTTGCCCCCATTGTATTTGATGGCATAGCTTTTTTTTGGACAAAATAGTATATCTTCTTTTTAATAATATATTTCTCTTTGTGACATGAAAATCAAGAGATTTAATGAATATGATACCGCCTTGTTTAAAAGTTAGATAATGTTAGCGTTTAGACTGTTTTCATTGTTCTTTTTGTGATTCTATGAGCATTGATATTAACTCGTAGTTTGTATGCTGAAGTTATCGTATTTTCAAATAGTATTCCAAAACGTCTGTAGTAATATATTTTCAAAAGACTACTGTATTGTTTTACTTTATTTGTTAAATTTAAACCATTCTTCTCACTCGAGATTATTTATTCCATTTTGGATTGTAATTTTTACCTGTACAGAAAAGACTATTCCTGATATAAAGGTAAGCATATGTTTTATTTCTATTATCATTCTACCTGCATTCTTGAAATGTTTGTAAATACCATTCAATTGTCCTTATATTATCATTGCCTCCATTTTAAGACCACTCTCAGTATGTTCACCTGTCTTTTTAAATTTCTTCCACATTTTTTAAACTAGGAAATGTACGTCTACTTCATCATCATCATCAGGTGCCGTCTCCACATCGAAGGTTGGCTGCAATGAATCTCCCGCATCCTCTGTCTTTCGCCTTGGTGTTGCACACTGCCAGACTGTAACCTGTCCATTTCTTAAAATTTCTCCACGTCTACTTAGGGATCATGAAATCTGTTCAGGAAACTTGTACATTTTCTTGTCGTACAACAATCTCCAGTATCTTAAAACTTTAATTGTGCAGAGACGTGAGCTTGTTAAATTTATTTATAATTAAACAAAACATAAATTATTATTAACATCATTTTGTTCTGTACGTGAGACTAGGAGGAGCGTTTGACCGAATGAATTAAGGCGCGGACTTCCCTTCGGGAGACCTGGGTTCAACCACAGTAAGGCCAAGAAGTTTTTGTAAGTCGGGCATCAAAAATCCTAACCTGAACAGCTTCGCAGTGACTGCACTATTCCCCAGCCTCATGTCCCCACTCCTCCGCCCCTGTCATACACTGCCATAAAAAACGGTATTACAAACAGAAAAGACAGTTTAAAAATAGAACTAGAACCTTACTATAGAATTATCTTCATATTCTAACACTTTGCATTACAATGAAACCTAGAGGACAGAAGAAAAGTTTCTATTTAGAAAAGAATAAGCATCATTTTCTTATTAAAGTCAAAACTTAATTACACATGTCATATATTAACCGCAACGATAGATACAAACGGTTATTATTGTTGCCAGTCTTAAATATGTTGGCAGAAATATAGAATGTAATTGTATACAACTAACTAAAATATTAACTGATATTTAACAGACTGTTAATTTTCTGTTAATGTCACGTACGTGTTGCACTATTATTTTCACATTCCGTTGTATAATTTTGATGTAATGATCTCTATAATCTATGTTTGTATTGCTCATTTTAATGTAAATGTTCACTTTCTTTCCTTTATGATATAGCTGTTCTAACTCATGTAAAGTAATTAATTTTGTTTCATTTATGTATCATTCATGTTTCTTCATTGCAGTGAGAACACGTTTTATTACCACGAGTTTGTTAATACGGTGTTAGGCTTGTATTTTTTATGTTAGCCACTGATTAACGGTAGATGACAGGACAGTGGCCATCGTAGATAAATAGATAGTAAACAGCTACTTAGGTCCTTCAGTCGAACCACAAATCTTTAATTCTCATAGCACCCATTGCATTGCCATGCAGACCAGCTACTGAGTTAGTGGGAGCATTGCTGTGAGCTATGACTATTACTATGGAATGCTTTTGCTGTGTCAACCTTTGCGTTTTGTTGTGTGTATTCAGAAAATGGCGAACAGCGGTTATGACTAACAAGCTCAATCTGCCGTATGCAGTTATATTGCGAGTGCAGAAAGCTGGATTTGTCATGATTGATGTTCCACGCTGACCAGGTACCAATTCAAGTGAACAGTTTTGTGCTGCTACATTAGTGACGGCCATATACATTTTATGCGGTGCAGGTTGTTTTTGTGGCGGTACGCGGCTGTTTCATTCTGGAATTAGTTCACACGAAACATTTCACAGTTGTTAGCATTTCGTGTGATTTTCATTGGCACAGGAACGGAGCAATTATGGGGTGACCCGTTGCAATGAAGTTGGAACCGTACTTATGAACTATGAGCAGACCAGCTTTTTGTTAGAGAACAATCAGCTAGCCAGCTATTCCTTTAACATTACACCAACCAACACACTTCCCATTGTTTCTTTTGTAATTTCAAAATCTTGGTCAAACTGAGAACGATTTCTGTGAAATTTATCATTTTTACTGGGAATTTGTTGCTGAAAGCAAGCTCGTAAACTTTAAATTAATTATTAATTATTCTATCTCTACTCTAAGTTTTTTTCTTTTAAAGTGTTCAAATGCGAAGAGGTGACTTTATTCCACCGAGTTTCCCATGACTCTATCTCTGTCGCTTGGGAATGGCCTGTCTTCTGCCTTGAGCATTGCACAAGTACGAACTCCGTAGCTCCAGCAACAATCTTGGGGATCTAATAAAAAAATTGCACATGTATCTCGGTCGGTTAGAACTTACAACCTTCAGTACGACCTTTGAGCAAACTACTTCGATTAATCACAGCCTAACATTTTATTTAAAAAATGAAACTAAACGAAATACTGGTACGCATTTAGTTGCAAAATTGAATGAATAAAAAGCTGACAAATGTTCAAGATGACAATTTAGTCATAGATAAGAGCATAAATAAATACAATTAACAAGCGGTTAGCAAACAAAAAAGAAAGCAAACACCGCTGATCACCATAAAACAGCTTGCTGCATACACAAATAACCTTTCATACTCGTATTGCCATGACTTCCTGTCTTCCTGTAAACTGCCAAATGTGTGTTTGAGAAAGTTCTATTTATCGATGAATATTTTAAGCCTTATATTCCCCAGACATGGATACTATTTTGGTCTATCTTGAATGTCTTAGACAGCCATGTCCGATATTTACATTGCAACTGTTTGATATAATCAAACATATTATACTACAATTGTGTTATTGACTTGTTTGTTGTTTTACATTTTCACGTTATAAAACATCAATTCATTTTTTTAAACTGATGTACATGTTATTTTCAAACGACTTGGAACACGTAAGGAAACTGAGAGAATTATATCTACTTTCTTATTATCAAAGCAAAAGTGGACGTCTACTATAACTAATCTGTTAATTTTACAAGCAGAAGCTGATATTGAACCAGTAACAAAAATCATAGCAGTGATAGAGTCATATTGACATTCACACAATTGAAAAGTGAAAGAGAGAGAGAGAGAATGAGAGAAAGAGGAGGAGCAGAGAAAGAGTTGAGACATGGAGAGAGAGAGAGAGAAGAGAAGGGAGAGATATGAGAGAAATAGAGAAAGCAAAATTGAAGAGAAGGAGAGAGAGAAGGAGAGGAGAGTGAAAGCTTGAGAAAGCAAAAATTGAGAGAAAGAAAGAAAGGGAAAGGAGAGAGAAATAAGAAAGAATGAAAATATAGAAAAAGCTAGGAATTGGGAGAGAAAGAGAAGGGAGAGAGATAAAGAGAGGGAACGAGAGAAAATTAGAGAGAGAGGGAACCCAGAGACATTCAGAGAAAGAAAGAGATTGAAAGAGAATTGGTCGAACGAAGCAAGAAAGGTCGAATATTTAACATACAAATAGAATATTAATGACGTTACTTTCCCCTCTTTGTTTTATTTTCTGTCAATCTCGACAAGCCATCAAACCAATGTCCACGAAATCTCTCATCTTATCCCCAGACAGAGCCTGGACGAACAGCGACTTTACGTGTCCTTCAGTGGTTGTTGCGGCTTTAAGATGCAATTAAAACGGTTTTTCTTTATTCTTGTTTACAGCTTTGTTGTGTTGTCCCATCTTAGACTATCTCTTCAAACTGTTATATATTTAAGAAAAAAGAATATTATATTATTAAAGAACTAACGCAGTGCCAGCATCATTCCTACATTAATCTGAAGCAAAAAAGTAACAAGTGTTACATCAGACAGTAATAGTAGTTAATCGTGTTGTTAGAATTCGAAGAAAATGGAATTATATTTCTAGTTTTTATGTGTGTTTTTTGTGTTACATTTATTTCATTATTCCACGTTTTTATTCCAGCTTTTTTCCTTAGATACGTTTGTATTTGGTCGTCCATTTGTGTTTCATTTTAATTTGTAACTCCTGTTTGTTCGTTTGCTTGATAAAGGCCTTGTTGTGGTGAAACATTGCTGTTTTATCGTCACTGTTTCTGTTTTTTGTAAAACTATAGCGCTTTGTTTGTACGTGTTTTCACTAAGAAAATGGAAGCAATTTCTGAAATATCATCAAACAAAATAGATAGAGATGTTCGGTTTCTTCACGAATGTTTGTTGGATGAAGAGAAGATAAAATAGATGTTGAATAGATCCAGCAATTAAGGAGATTGAAGTTACCATTTGTACAGGTAGAACTGGATGCCTTAGCGACTGAGTGAGGAGCGTATTTAACCGTAGCCACAGAACCATTAGTATGCATATTCTTCGACATATGTTGAGGGGACT
>JADZMA010002251.1:0-12729 GCA_020796225.1 Arion vulgaris
CGAAGTTGGGGAAAGGGGGAAAAAAGATTTGGGAAAAACCCCAGGGGAAGTACTGAACAAAAAAATGATGCAAAAAGCATAAAAGTATGAATGATTAGAAGTGTAGGGGTTCAATTCAGTGTTTAGAAATTTTTTTTCCTGGGGACCTCAGATACTTGCGAACGTCTAGTATTTATCACGTTAATTTTCTTTTCTTTCTTTGGGTTTTTTGAACTTTTTTTTTACCCGGGAGTCCCCCCAGGACGTTCAAGATCGGCTAAAGAGATCGTCTGGGCCCAGCACCACAAACACTACGCACATAGAATCAGGTTGCACTTCAAGGTTGAGGAACCAAGTGAGATCTCACACCTCAGAAGAAGAATTGAATAAATACAATAGAGAAAAAGAAACGCTAAACCTTAAAGAGGCTCATGTTTTCCACTTGACGATCATTGAAAGGAAGATGGTTGTGGCATGTGAGAAGAATGGAAACCCCCCCCAAACCCCAAAACAAATGTTTTCGTGAACTTTGGGAGGAAGAGGCACTAGGAAGACCACCCTGATAAAAAGATGCGAAAAAGCGCAATAAAAAATCCTTTCTATAGGTCCCAGAAGGGAGGACTAGCTGATGAAAATTGGGGAAAGCCAAATTACGAAGGGGGAGAGTTTTTTGAGAAGAGGCTTTGTATGGCTGAAAAAAGAGAAAAAAAGGAAAACTGAAGTTGTCACGTAAAATGCAAATGACCGTCTGTAAAGAAAAAAAAGGCCCATATATATATATATATCGTAGATATATGTTTTATAGTAATGGATTTCTGTGAAAACAATAAAAAAAAAAATTTTTTCATAAAATTCTGAGTCACAAAAATTTTTATCAGAACTCAAAACATTTGATACAGAAAGAAAGAAATTTATATAGAAAAAAAACTGTTCAAGACTGACTAAATAAAATAAAAGAATGAAATGTAAGATAGATGGAACGTGTACAGTTTTAAGAATTAAAAAGAATGGTGTTGTCAGAAATCTTTTAAAGCTTTCATTATTTCTAAATGCTTCTCCAAATACGATCTCGTGTAAAAGATAAAGAAAATGCTGATGTTTGGGGGATATGGAAGGGTTTTAAAATCAGACGAAAAGTTTTATTAATAAAATCAGGAAAACTAATAAAATTAAAAAATGCAAGAAACTGATAGAGAAGGGTTATTTGAAGATAATTTTGGGAAAAAGGGGAGATAAAATAAAGTTACTATAAAAAAATATCGAACGGATAAAAATTGACATTGACTAATTATATTGAAGAGAACCAGATTAAAAATGATACAAATATATAAAAAATATACCAAAGAAGGCCAAAATTAGGTTGTTTTTTTTTGTGACTAATGAAACATGATGGGAAAGGAGGAAAAAACAACAGCAACCCCACCCCCCAGTGTTTTTGGGACTTATTTGAACCCTTAACCTGGGGTTGTTAAAAACTGAGTAATCTTACCCTACTGTCAAATTTGATCCTGACAAAACGGCTGGGGGAAAAAAGTGCACTAACTATTACACTATCGACCAAAAAAGTCAAAACAAAAAAAATATATGAGCAAGGGGAAAAAAGATAGAGAGAAAAAATGAACCAACTATTCCTGGGGCAGGGTTTAAAAACGGCTTTTTGTGCTAGATTTTATTTAAAAAATGCTAGAGTGCTAGAAATATTTTTAATGCTAGAAAAAGTACCAAAAATATTTTAAAAATTGTGCTGTATTAATTACAGATCAATAGTATATCATTGTAATTTGAAAAAGTAATTTTACATCTTCTGGCACCGTTTGAGCAATCGGGAAAGACATCATCTGAAATTTTTTTATATGACTTGCAGGGTTGCCAAAAAATGGTTTTAATGCTAGATTTTTTGGGGGAAAATGTTGAAAAGAAAATTTTTTAATGCTAGTGTCAAAACAGTTTACTTACCAATTGTGTTGTATTAAATTTAAACTGAATAGTATTTCATCAATTTTAGAAGCGACTGACATCTTCTGAAGTTTTTGTTGGGGCATATGACCATTTTCCAATTTTTTTGGGGAATCTTTTGTAAACTTAAAGTTTTTTGGCATTTATTATGCCTCTTAATCCATATTTTACTGCAAAAATGTAAAAATGGCAGGGATTTTGTTTGTCATTTTATTTTTACGAATTTTCTTGAATAACCGTTCCACTTCAGCATTAGAATTTGGGAAAATTTAAAAAATTTTTGGGGCAAAAGTTGAAAAGTCTTTGAAGGGTTACCCCCCGAAGAATCTGTAAAATTTGGGAAAACTTCAGACCAAAATGTCTCAGTGGGTTGCAATATCAGTCCATGTAATAAATGTATGATGTTGTACTGAATCTCAATTGATGATTTCATTTCTTCATTTAAATGAAATAATTCCAAAAGGGGGAATAATATTTTTTTAAAAATGTGTCAATGTTTTTTGCACTGAGAATAAGTTTTTATTCTTCAAAATATCATTGTTTTCTGGCAGACGATTATGCAGCTCTTTGTACAGGCTAATCAAAAAGTTGTGTGCCCTTTTGGGGTGTGATTACTTTTAGAAGATTGAATTTTACAATTATCAATTCCCCAAGTCTTTCTCAAAAACTAGAACCCAGCTGTGGGGTTTTATCCAGAAATTCTTCAATGTTAGGGGTTAGGATCAAGAGGATCAATGTTGCTTTTTTCAGAATTTAAAATGTTGAAAAGATGTAAAAAAGAAGAGATAGATCAGAAAACAATTTTGTTTTTTTCAGCAAATTTTATTCAAAAAGTTTGTTACTTCTTGAACATGTTTTAGAATTGGGTGCAAAAAAAATATAAATAACTCATTCTGAGGGGCACAATACATTTTATACAGTAAAGTCATGTAACATTTTTCATTTGGGAAATTCAATTTAAAATGAGTCTGCAATTCATTCCCTTGGCTTAAAATTTGTTGGGTTGCTGGGGTTTAATTGCTAACCACCCGGTTGCACAAGAATTTAAAATCTTCAGTGGTTCCTTTTCATTAATGCTCTGGAAAGTTGACTGTAAGAAATTTGTCTCAGTGAACCTTTGAAAACCATTTATAAGTCACACTTACTAAAAACTCACTTACTAAGTTTATTGGCAATGATGCAGCACAAGCATAGGGGCACTGAAAAATTGAATGGAGTGGATACACATTTAAATAAAAAATTAATCCAGGAATTCCTTTCCCCTTTAACTTCTTGAAAAAACCGTTATTTGGCCTTACCATGACACTGGCGTTTTAAAGGCCCAAAAGCCAGAAGATTTTTCTGTTTAATTTCTTTTCATCTAATTCATTTGACTGCTTTAAATGGCATCTGCATTACATTTGTCTAGTAACACCATATTAAGATATGTATGAATTACTTTCTTTTTGAGTTTCACTGTAATAAAAATTTCAACAATACCCCAATAACTTGTTTACAGTGATGTCAGTTGATTCATCCAGTAATAAACAAAATTTTCCTTGCCCAAGATCAGTAGTCAAATCTTTCTTGAAGTAAGGAGCAATGATATTCTTTACAATATTTGCACACTTTGTACGATGTATCCTAACTTTATTTACCATTTCACTGTCCGATATGGTATTTTTGCACAAAGTCTACCAAGTGATCACAAGAATTGAATGATGAATGACAGCAAATAAACATTGTTAAATTGGCTTCAAGTCTAGATATCTTATCATCTTTCTTCGCAACGAAACTTGTAAGAGAAGCACTTTGAAAATGGACTAGCAAGTTTATGTTTCATTGTTTCACAATGTCTTGCTAAAAGAAAATACTTAGCTAAAATGTCATGTCTACAATACTTGCAATGAGCTTTAGATGAATCAGTTGGTACTTCAAGTAGCCACTTAGCTAAAATGTCATGTCTACAATACTTGCAATGAGCTTTAGATGAATCAGTTGGTACTTCAAGTAGCCACTTTGCAAAAGCAGGATCTTTTAACCTTTCCCTTTTCGAAATGTTTGCGAATACGTTGGTTTTGTTTTACCATTGCTGAATGAGGAATTCTCTTTATGATTTGAACAGTCCTCCGTTGGTTTGGAAATGATTATAGCACTTAAGAACAGTCACTGATGAACTGAGAGCAAATACAGAAGTTGCTTGGTTTGTTTGTTTGTTTATTAGGGATTAAAGCCCTTTTAAGCCGAGGCACGCCCTTTCAACCTAAGGCGAACCTTTTTTTGGTTATATCAGAGCGTGTAGGCCAACAAACATGAAAAAAAAGAATTAACTCCTTTAGGAGAATCCAAGCGCGGACCTCTCAGAGAGTTGTTCTCACACTAGAAATTCATTACCCGGATCTCGTTGTAATAAATTTTCTGTGCTTGTTCGTCTTTTTTTTGTCGAGATTTTCTGATTCATATACCAAACTAAAAGAAGTGCTAAAAGTGCTAACTAATTTTTTTTTTTCAGTGCTAGATTTGGTGCTAGGTGCTAGATCTAAATTTTAGAAAGCTAGATCACAAAAAAAAGTGTAGGATCTAGCACTAAAAGTCTAAATTGGCAACACTGTTCGTGGGTAAACAAAAACAAATATAATTATACTTGTTTTGCCAATCAAATAGTTTTACTGCAGTCTCATCTGTTTTGTGAACAAATAGAATTATAGAGAGAAAACTGAACCAACTATTCGTAGGCAGACCAAAATAAAAACCCAAAAAATAGAAAGATAGAGAGAAAACTGAACCAACTATTCGTAGGCAGACCAAAATAAAACCAATAAATAGAAAGATAGAGAGAAAAAATAAACCAACTATTTGTAGAAACATCAAATACAATTCCGAAAGAAAGAAAACGAAAGAGATAAATGAGAATATGTAATTTGATGAAAAATTAAGACATATTTTAACAAAAATAGAAATTTCTAATTATCTGCATATTCCAAGACCTAAAAGTCTGCACTTTCTATCAGCAGATGATAATGAGACACATGCTAACAATTCCGGTGACACCCAGATTTTTTCTCGTCTTTAATATATTCTGTCATACAAGTTTGATATTAGCGTTAATTGTGATATCGAGTCAACTCATTCCCTGAATCATCATTTCTCAACATTAGCAACCACGTTACTCGTACAGTAACTGTTTTATCTTTCTATTATTCATATTTATTATTTCTATAAGAAAGTTGGAACAGAACCTTGCTTGAATTACATTGAGAAACAAAGAATGAAGTTGTTCGGTCACTTAATAAGAATGCATTCAAACTCCACTGAATACAGTCTTCTACAACAGAATATCAGGAAAGAAGGCGAGGTGAATACTCCAAAACAAAGGTGGATATATGGCATAGAAAAAATTCTATCCAAAAGCAAAATAACTTCACCCAAGCCACTAGAGCAGCGCGAAAACCAAAAAAAACCATGACACTGGGCTAGACCTCGTTAACAATGTGACGACGAAGAAGAAGATAAGTGACCAGAAAAAGAAAGCAGCCGTTTCGAAACAAAGAACTATATTGGGGAGTACGGTGTTATATCCTTATTTTTCATTAATCGTCGGCACACGGTGGATACAAGGTCAACATCACGCCCGCCATCTCTACTTTCCACCAGCGTTTTTCTGGTACATAATTTAAGCTGAGAACCGTTACGGTCGTAAATACTAGGTTAATAGTATTTCTACTTTTCATTTATAATTCTCCCATTCTCCTTTTCCCTATCGTCCTATGTAAGAAAGCTGTAGATAGATAGACTTCGGTAAACATTGAGACAAACATGAAGATATAATTGACCAGATATAAATGGACATGGATAGAGAGAGAGAAAACTAATAAATATATTATTATTGTACAAGTCGTCATCTTGTAAGTGTCTGCAATGTTTTTTGTTTTTTTTATCATAATGTTTACAAGTTTATGGAACTGCAAGTTATATAGTTTAAAACTAAATTACGAATTTTCAATTCAAATATTGTATCAATCCTAACATATGCCAGCGAGAGGTGGAAAATGACTAAAGATATAGAAAGCAAGTTGAATGCATTTGAAAATAGATGTCTGCGAAAATAATGAAGATAAAATGGAACGAATTCAGGAGAATTGATGAAATCAGAGAAATGTCTGATCAACCACTAGTGACAACTGTTATAAGAAAGAGAAGATGGAGATATTTTGGGCACACCTTGAGGAGAAATGATCAACGAATATCAAAGCAGGCATTGAAGTGGGATGCAAAGGGTTCAAGAAAGAGAAGACGACCTAAGGAGACCCTGAAACGAACTTTGCTGAGAGAGGCAAATAGCGGTCTCGCGGTCTCAGTTCCATGGAAGAAAATTGGCAGTCGCCCGGGATAGAGCGGTATGGAGATATTGCTTGCAGCCCTATGTAACTCATAACGGTACGCGGGGAATTATTATTACTGTTACAATTGCCAGGACCATCCCAGTATCGGATATTCAATCATAAATAATATAGCATCTCTCTCTCTTTTCTCTCTGTGTGGGTGTGTCTTTGTTCTTAATTTCAATACTCCTCTCGTTTTCTCTCTTTTCCCCTTTTTGTTCTTTACCATTTCTCTTTCTTCTACCCCTCTATTTCTCTTCTCTCATTTGTTTTCATATTTTTCCATGTCTTTTCATTCTTTTATTCCCCCCCTTTCCCCCTCCGTCTCACTGTAGTTTTCTATATTCATTCTCTCCTACTTTATCATTCCTCTTTTATTCTCTTTCTGTATCCTTTGCTTCTCTTTATGTCAGTCTGTCTGCTTATTTCTTTCACTATCTCTTTCTATTATATATTCGTCTTTGTCTATTTTACTTTTATTCTCATTCTCTCTCTCCTTCTCTCTATCTCTTCTTTCTCTGTCTTTTATCTCTTCCTATATGCCTGCTCACTCATTTACCACTCTCTCTTGTTGTTCGTTCTCCTCTTCATCTCTTTCTTGTTTTGGATCCATGTTGTAACCATGTTGTAACCATGTTGTAACCATGTTGTAACCATGTTGTAACCATGTTGTAAGAAGTCTAAAAATCCAACAATTTGATATACATAAGCAGTAATAGATCTCTAGCAAATTTCTGGAAATGTTCAGTTTTATAACTGCAAACACAAAACCCTCATCAGTTTCGCTGTTCCTGTAAATGCCAGCACAGAAATATAAAGACTGTGCTGATACAGAATTTAAACTAGAATTTTAACAAAATATCATTTCCAGTATATCTGGCAGCCTGATAATGATACATCTCAGAGGCGTGTAGTTTTAATCAAATTTCACCATGGGCATCTTCATGGACACGTTCTGCGACTGTTCTTGTCACTTCCGTTATCATTAGTAACTTGAGATTGTTGTTTATTTATTTTATATTTATTGTTTTATTCAATTATTTTATATGTATTGTTTTACTCAATTATTTTATATTTATCGTTTTGTTCCATTATTTGTATATTTATTGTTTTGTTCAATTATTGTATCTGTATTGTTTTTTCAATTATTTATCTGTATTGTTTTGTTCAATTATTGTATCTGTATTGTTTTGTTCAATTATTTTTATATGTATTGTTTTTTTCAATTATTGTATCTGTATTGTTTTGTTTCTTGTTATTATAATTTCTATCTCTAATTGTATAAACACTTCAGACAGGATTTATTGTTCTAGTGATGGGAATATGAAGTGAAGCTCTGATTTCTTTTAGTTGAAGTTCTATTGATGAGAATATGAAGTGAAGCTTTGGTTTCTTTTAGTTGAAGTTAGAGTCTCTCTATCGTGGAAGGAATCTGTTCGCATCTCGCTTCAGGGATACTCGGTTCTTTCCCTTTGTGGTACGGGCCAAATGTTTTTATGGGCAGCCCTCAACTCAATGTAGGTGGATCAAGTTCTGTTGAAGGCAAGGTGGATCAAGTTCTGTTGAAGGCAAGGTGGATCAAGTTCTGTTGAAGACAAGGTGATCAGGTTCTGTTGAAGGCAAGGTGGATCAAGTTCCTAGTTCTGTTGAAGGCGGACGATAAAACGTAGATCCCGTCTTCAGGTTGACCACAAAAAAGAACCTTTGGCAGTAGTAAATCTATACGAGTAAGTTGTAAAGTTGCTGCCAATGAAAAATGTATTATAAAAGATTAAACATAGTTTCTTCACAAATTTGTATAACCCCCGGGAAAATTTCGTCAAGGGAAAATCGCCGGTGCTATGGACTTCGCGCACTATCGATGATACCTTCCTGGAGAAAGAGATCATATCACACATGGTTTTTCATCAAAATGAACTGATGATTGTCCTATCAAACCATTTAATTAATCTAAAAGTTCAAGTGTCATCTTATTTGCTTATGACTTATAACTTATGTTATAAAACATATAACTTATGTTTTTAAAACATATAACTTATGTTAAAAAAAACATTTATAACTTATGTTATAAAACATATAACTTATGTTATAAAACATGCTGATTAACTGATTGATAGGACCATAAATCATTTGCACTTCGGATTAGGTAATCATGTGTGCTCGATCTTATTCTTACACATGACGATCTCAACGACAGTGCACTTACTCCGTAGCACATGCGAGGGTCCCGGGTGTAATTTAAAGTCGGAAAATATTGTGTAGTAATTTATTATAATCGTTCTAATGAATTATGCCCGGTAGAGGCTTTCAGCTTGCTCTTCACGATTTTGAAATGCAAATTGTTCTTTTACGCGCACAATTTCAAACGTACCTACGTTCTATCGTACGTCTCCCATAGGACTGGGAACTCGATCTCACCTACAATAAGATCAGAAATCTCTGGAAAAATTATCGGAGGACTCACGAGGAGATAAACGAGTCCCTTTTGATACGAGAGGCGAGCACGTAACCTCTACGTCACAGAGACGCACAATAAAACATATCTAAACCAATATTTAATTGTTTCAATTGATTTTAGAAACACATTATGAAATATTGAGTTTTATTTTGTAACAAATAAAACATATTTGTATGTGTGTTTTTAATACTCAATATAAATACCTGCATATTTTGAAAGTACTTGCAAGGGACATTTCTTTATTAAGAAATGTTACACATTTTTTCCACCATTACTGCCAACAAAGACAGAACTAGTGACCTGGAGACAATAATGTAAACATCAAAATCGATTTCCAGCTCCACACTATTATGTTCTTTTAACAAGTTAAGTAGATACATAAAAAAATTTGCTCTTCCTGGTAGAATTTGGAACAGAAAACGGATTTCTGTGAGAGAAATGTTCATTGCTAACCAAAACCAAACAAACAACAAAAAAAAAAAACAAAGTTGCGGTATTTGGTCAAGTTTAAATTGTGGGCACAGGCAGATAAAAAAAATTATAAAAAGAATGGAAAACGATTTATCTTTGGCCTAACAGGGAACACAGTAAAAAATTTATCTTTGGCCAAACCCGGGAACGAAGTAAACATATTTAATAAACGATTTTTCAACCCATGGGGCTCAAATTTTTTTTGAATAAACAATCTTTAAAAAGGAACCTGGAAATTTTTTGGTATTTTTTGTTACCTGTTGTTTTTAATGTGTTCACCTGTTTTGTTAAATTTTTATCTTTGTTTTCTAATTTTCCTTTTTTTTAAATTGTACCACCTTTTTTTTAAAAATTTCTTCCCCCCTTTTTAATAAAAAACTTCACCTGTTTTTGTTTAATTGCTTCCCTGTTGTTGTTCTTGTCTTACTTTTTTAAAATTTAAGGCTTCCCTGTTGTTGTTCAGTAATGTTTCACCTTTGTTTTCAGTAAGGGTTTTCCCTGTTGTTGTTCAATGTTTTCACCTTTGTTTTTAAAATTTGAAAAAGGGAAATGTATTCACCTGTTTTTTAAATTTTTGTTCACCGTTGTTGTTCAGTAATGTCTTCACCTTTTTTGTTCATTGGTCTTCACCTGTTTCGTTCAGTAATGTTTCACCTTTTTGTTCAAAGGGCTTCACCTGTTGTTGTTCAAATGTGCTTCACCTGTTGTTTTAAAAGGGGTTTTTCACCTGTTGTTGTTCAGAATGTTTCCCTGTTTTGTTCGTAATGTGCTTCACCTGTTTTTTTCATAATTGCTTCACCTGTTGTTTTCAGTAATGTGCTTCACCTGTTGTTGTTCAATGTGCTTCACCTTTTTTTCAGAAGGGATTCACCTGTTGTTGTTCAGTAATGTGCTTCCCCTTTGTTGTTATAATGGATTCCCTGTTGTTGTTCAGAAAATTGCTTCGCCTGTTGTTGTTCAGTAATTTTTAACCTGTTGTTGTTCAGTAATTTACACCTGTTGTTGTTAGTAATGGTTCCCCTGTTGTTGTTCAAACTCTTCACCTGTTTTGTTCATAATGTGATTCCCCTGTTTTTGTTCGAAATTGCTTCACCTGTTGTTGTTCAGTAACGTCTTCACCTGTTGTTGTTCGGTAATTTACAGCTTTGGGATTTTCTGTTTTAAAGCTAAAAAAATTATCAGTTTTCCTTTTTTAGTTTCCGTGGGGGCGTCTGGTCGAAGGATTAGGCGTGGCCATATTCGGAAAACCCGTATTCGATCCTCTAAGGGCAATGGGTTTCTCCGGGTCATAAACACAAATTTTAAACCTACAGTTTCGGTGAATTAACTAGCCATGCGACCTTTCCCAATTTCTCATGTCTCTCTCCTGAAAAAAAAAAGAAGAAGAAGAAGAAAAAGGGAGAAGAAGAAGGAGAAGAAGAAGAAGAAGAAGGAAAAGGGAGGAAGGGAAGAAGAAAAAAGGGGGAAGAAGGAAAAAAAGAAGGAAGAAGAAAAGAAGAAGAAGGAGAAGAAGAAGGAGAAAAGAAGAAGAAGAAGAAGAAGAAGAAGAAGGAAGAAGAAGAAGGAAGAAGAAGAAGAAGAAGAAGAAGAAGAAGAAGGGAAGAAGGAGAAGAAGAAGAAGAAGAAGGAGAAGAAGAAGAAGGAGAAGAAGGAAAAGAAGGAGAAGGAGAAGAAGAAGAAGAAGAAGAAGAAGGAGAAAAAGAAGGAGAAGAAGAAGAAGAAGAAAAAAGAAGGAAGAAGAAGAAAAAAAGAAGAAGGAAAGAAGAAGGAGGAGAAGAAGAAAAAGGGAGAAGGAGAAGAAGAAGAAGGAGAAGAAGAAGAAGGAGAGAAGGAAAATAATAAGAAAAATGAAAAAAATAAAGTTGCAGTAAAGGAGCAATATTCAACTCCATAATCCTGAAAAGTGTCTTATACAATCTTTATTGTAATAATAATAATAGTAATCCGGTCCATCGCAAGCGATGATGACAAAAACCTCAGATGTGTGCTGTTTGCCCCTCTCTGTTTTTGTATACGGAGGTGACTGTAGGTCAATCTGAGTACAATCTTTCCACAGGTGAGATATAACAATCAAGGTTTAACATGTGGATATTGTGTGTTCTGTCATTTAGCGCAGCTCGTTTATTCTGCGCGTCAGTAGTACGATGATTTTCAACTATAAGAGTTCCTCTTGTGTTGCCTGAAGCAGTTGTTTGCGACGTATTTGGATTTAAATAAGGTAATATTGCGTTATTTATCAACCCCAAGTCGAGACAGTGCAGTGAAATTTCCGTACATAATCCATTCTATGCGGTCCACGTCGCTTTGACGTAAATGTTCAATGAGTAAATTGCCGCAAAGATCTACTGGTGGTGGTACTGGTTGTGTATGTGTATTTTGTGCGCATACGTGTGGGGCTTCCTTTTGTGCGTGTGGATGTTCATGTGGATGTACGTGTGTGTGTGTGTGCATGTCTATGCGTGTGTGTGTGTGCAAAGCATTTCCCATCCCCTTAAAATCCATCTGATGATAATTCTACATTGCCCCCATCTCCCCGTGCAGATCTGTCTGTTGTATTTTTATTCTTCAGAGTTGTTTACTGCATCAATTGGACCTTTTCAATCTATTATTTCATTGACCCCTTTATAACTAATCTTACAGAACTTGTCTCAAGAGTAAAATAAAGTTGTCTTTTCTGAAATAATGATTGCATTGTTGATCAACTGATGTGGATGGAACGTGTTGGGATTGGTGTTTTTTTATTTTTTTTATTTTTTTACTGCAAGCAAAACAGAAACAACAAAGTAACTTATTGATATAAGTGAAGATTGCAGTCAAACTATGTAGCAATGTCGTCATCTATATAAGTAAAGATTGCAGTAAAACTATGTAGCAATGGCGTCATCTATATAAGTAAAGATTGCAGTAAAATTATGTAGCAATGGCGTCATCTATATAAGTAAAGATTGCAGTAAAACTATGTAGCAATGGCGAAACACATAAAGTACTATGCTTTAAAGTACGAAAACAATATACAGACGTTTCGACCAAAAGTATTTATCAAACAAAGGATATACCAATAACAGAATCGAAGAAATGCTCTTATACAGCAGACATAACATATACAGACATGTTAGAGTTTATTGTCTGATTCTATATGTTATTCTACCGTATAAGAAGCATGAATTTCTTCGCTACGTTATACTTTGCTTGATAAAGCGGCCTGTCGAAACGTCTTGATATTTTTTATGCTTTATCAACTACATAGTTTGTTTTAAAGTTAATTTTTACAGATCCTTTGTTGTGAAATCCCGGTATTCTAATTGTGCCATGCAGTGAGCCAGCCTGACTAAGCTGTCAAAACAATTCCGAAATTAATAGATACAAAGAGAGTCAAAGGCTCATGTTTCACGGCGGAAAATGAGCCAGGGTCAGCGAAGGGCGCGCTAACCAAGACCCTGCCCCTAAACCTCCACGCGTGACCCTGAAACAGACTTAGGTTCCGAGTCTGGCTAAAGGGGCAGG
>JADZMA010002252.1:0-12727 GCA_020796225.1 Arion vulgaris
GATCTTCTCCCTCGGAAAATTTTCTCTTCAAAATAACAAGGATACCTCGTGCTCGAGATAAAATCTTGAATAGTCAACAATACTCGGATGCGGACCTCCAGTGGCAAATAATGATATCTCTGTCTACGAGACAAGACTGACGTTGAATGGATGTGCACCTACAGTGGCAAATAATGATATCTCTGTCTACAAGACAAGACTGACGTTGAATGGATGTGCACCTACAGTGGCAATTAAGGATATTCCTGTCTAAGAGACAAGACTGACGTTGAATGGATGTGCACCTACAGTGACAAATAATGATATCTCTGTCTACGAGACAAGACTGACGTTGAATGGATGTGCACCTACAGTGACAAATAATGATATCTCTGTCTACGAGACAAGACTGACGTTGAATGGATGTGCACCTACAGTGGCAAATAATGATATCTATGTCTACAAGACAAGACTGACGTTGAATGGATGTGCACCTACAGTGGCAAATAATGATATCTCTGTCTAAGAGACAAGACTGACGTTGAATGGATGTGCACCTACAGTGGCAAATAATGATATCTCTGTCTAAGAGACAAGACTGACGTTGAATGGATGTGCACCTACAGTGGCAAATAATGATATCTCTGTCTACGAGACAAGACTGACGTTGAATGGATGTGCACCTACAGTGGCAAATAATGATATCTCTGTCTAAGAGACAAGACTGACGTTGAATACTCTGTCGTTCACCTTCACTATGAAGATACCTCGGCGCTCACCTTCAGAATAAAGATATCACCGTGTCGAGGCAAACAGACGTTATATCTTGGAGGGAACAGGTCGCTAGGACTCACATCTCCAGTGGCAAATAATGATATATCTGCCTAACGAGATGAGAATGAGCGTTGAATGTCACTGACGAATACATTACTTCTCACCGGTTCCCTGACATACTAGAGGTCGACAGTCCGGTCCATTCTTCTTTCTCTCACTGCCCAGACCAACTACCAATAAACTCTGATTTTCAAATCTAGTTCACTCAACTCAGATCCGCTAACATATTCCCCGTGACATCTGATGAGTTGTCATGATCTGTCGTGAACAAAACAATCAAAGGGGATCTAACCTACCCCTGAATATGACATTCAATGTGCATTTCTCCCCCCTGACCACCAGGAACAGTAATTACTGTTACATTTCTCCCTGCCTTTCTTTTTCAGAAGATTAACGAGTCTCTTTCTTATATTGTCGATAAGCTTACTCTGTGTCTTGACCACATTCAACACTTCCACATTAGTCATTTTAGGAGTCCTTTGTGATTCTGATCAATCTTCTGTAAAACCCCATCTCTGTGGCCCTCAGAAATTTTTCTATCAGTTTGTTTATCATCCATGACTCGCATCCGTATGTCAGTATTGGTTTTATGTAACACTGAATAACTCTTATTCTGATCTCAACTGGTAATGAGTTGTTGCATAAAATGCGTCTCATTTTCTGAAACGTTGCTTTCTCCGCCTTTTCGTAAACGCGTGCACTGCAAGAAAGATCGGAAAATGTCCGGGACTCTCAGGTCAGACAAACCCAAAGACTGGCACAGGGTTGGGGCCAACCATAGAAGTATTCCTGCAGAAACCGGATGAGCTAGACTCACACATAAATCACAAAGAGAGGTCAAACAAGTGTCTGATATATAGCGACAAAAGAAGAAAAATATGAACCATTCCTCTACATTTCTCAACTTATCTTTCGTAAATTGATAAAGTGACCATCCACGAATCACAAAGAATTCATGAATTACAAAGGAATGACGAATCCCTCTAAAAGATCTACACCCAAAAAAGATTGATTTCATTCCCCAGGTTTTTGTAATATATGGCTTTGTCTCTCTCTGCATAAATGGTAAGTCACCTGCCTAGAGTATTGCATAAAACACAAACTCCGCAGTTTCGTCAACAATCCTAGGAGTCTCTGGAAAAATGCACTCTTGAATAGAAAGGCGCGGTCCAGATTCGAACCCACGATCTTCCATCGGAACGCAAGGCAACTGCTTAACCTCTTAGCGCCACTAATTGCATTCTCATTACTGATAATCTTTCACCAACTGTTTACATAGTTTGTTAGACAATTAAAATCACTGACCGCATCAAGATAAAAGTAAGGTCTATCACTGCAAACATCACCATTCTTGACCAATGCTTCTTTAACCAGTTCATATCCATTAATTACAACCACAAGAGACCGGCCAAAGTTACAAACTGAAATAAGAAAATTGTGATGATTAAAGACGAAATATTATTACATAATATGCAACAGAAGAAATCAAAACTATAGACTAACAGACAAGGATGTGAAAATAGTTCTAAATAGAATTCTTAATAGAATGAAAGGAGCAGTAGATACAACCATTAGAGAAGAACAATCTGAACTTAGATCTTTAATTAGAAGTTACTTGGATTAAATAATTACACTAAGACTAATCTTCTAGGAACATTTCAAGAAGTAGAAACTGCGTCTTTTAAATTTCATCAATTTCAACAAGGCGTTGCTAGCCTCCACAGAATCTACCTGTTACATATTATAGAATGATATGGGATACCAATTCAAAATAATAAATATGTTCAAAAGCCTGTATGATGGCTCACAGTGTGGTGCTGTCCACACCGATGATAGCTAAAGCGACTAACTTATGGTTGAAACTAGAGTCAAGCAAAGTTTTATATTTTATCTCTGCTATTATTTGAAGTGGTCTATGACTGGGTGATGAGAAAATGTTGCAGGAATGAAACTGGCATCGATGGGTAAAAAAAAACCAACAGTCAATTGGAAGAATTGGAGTTTGCAGATGATATTGCCTTATTAAGTAAAAAAACCAAGAAAAACCCAAGAAAAACATACATTCTTCTTTCTCTATTTCTGTAATCATTTACTTTTATTTTACAGTGTTGTATCGCTGAAACACCCTCTACGTTGTCATTTTTCGACATGCAACGAGAGGAGAAAGTGATTATTTTCTTTACTACATATAAAACCCAACGTAGAGATACTTTGATGAAAAAAGAATATCAAGTTTCATGCTAGTCATACACTAAGTGGGAAAGGGAAAAATTGTTATTTGTTAAAGTTATTCTCACATTTATTTGTATCATAGATGTGATAAAAAGAACCCTTGTAGATATTGCTGTGAAGAAAACTGCCAGATTTTGGATCGTATTTAAGCAAATGACAGGTTTTTTTATTTGTAACAGCGTTTTCAATTATTTGCTTGATGTTGCTGTTTGTAAAAACAATTTTCTTGGCGATATTTGTTTAGTAACACTAGTCACTCTATCATGTACTATTATTTGTTTAATTCATATTTGTTTTTTTTAAATGTAGTCGTTGCTGACTTTTTACAACTAAATCTAAACAAAGAGCTGTATTAAAAACAAAACATTTTAAACATTGAACAATTGGTAACAAATATTTCACTGAAATAAGTATGACTATTCTTACATTTGTATTTAATTTAAATGAAAACTGAAATGTACAATATACAAATTTAGTTGCAAATGAAGTTGGTGTTTTTTTGTAAGAAAGTTCAAGTTGAAGAAAACAAATTATTTTACAGTCTCAAGGATAAATTCATGTAGAAACGTAGAAGATTTCGTGCATGAAATGCATGTTATTTTTTCAATTCGTCTAAAAGATTTAGGAATAGTCGGGAAAAAAATCTAAATTCTAATTAAAATGTCTGATATGAATCTGCAGAAGATCTTTTAGTTAATTTAGTAAAACTTTCGTTACAGAAACGTTTTCTGTTTATTTACAACAATTTTTAAACACTATATTTGTTATATATATAGTACTATAAGTTTACCGTTCTTCGCACGGGGAATTTATTGTAAAGTCCTTTAAAAAAATATGCCACGTTGCTTCAATATCGGCTTCTTCCCCATTAAAAGCAATACGTTTTATTTCCATGCATCGGCCAGTAAAACCTGATAGAACAGACTTTTCGTTCTCGTGAAAGTTGTAAAATAACAATTAGCAAATTAAATTTATCCAGATTATCGATGTGTTTAAAAAAAATAAACAATTGTCCCCAGAGCCGGATTAGCATAGTAGCAGAAGTAGCAAATGCTACGGGCCCCGCGCTTTGGGAGGGCTCGCGCCTCTGGGCTAAGTTGTCACTAGTCATAAACAAGGAACCAAGTTTGGGAGGTGGGTAATAATTTCCCCTTTCATTTTTTTTTTTATTGAGGTTAGGGCCAAGGTCATGTTTACTCAATTTCGGACTTAATTGGGCGGTCACACTGGAGCTCATTAACAACGTAACAGTTTTTACTTTTGTATAGGAGTGTCTCTTGTGTGCACACGCTTCTAATAAACGAAAACTTGAAAGCTTGAACAAAAGAACAATTAAATTTGACTCATCCCCAGTTCAAGTCTCTGTTCGTTCAGTAGTTTTTGCGCGCGAAACTTAGTTTAAAATAAATGCAAGTGGGCGTATGAAATATTGTTCTAAAACATGAGCAGATCTGGGCACTCCTAAATAAATTTCATGTCATTCCTTTTTTTGTGAGAAACTGTTTTGCACTCGACTAGATGTCCCAGAAAATAATGCGAGGAAGGGCCAAATGATTAAACAGAAAACTTGGACACATTTGGGAAGGAGCCGCAAAAAGAAGCCGCAACACAGAGCTGCATAATTTTACAGAGAAGCACACAAACGGACACAGAGAGTAATTTTTTATTTGTTCTGCTAACTTTGAATGTATTTAAATCCTCCCATCTTGTTATTTTATTATTATTTTATTTTACATAGCTAATTTTATGTTTCAGTGAGAAATTAATTTTTTAAAATAGTTTCTATCATTTTTCGTTTTCAATGAATTCAAATGTTTTATGTGTAAGTGGTTAAATTACGAAGCACCCTGTATATAATATATCATCATGAGTAAATTGTTATATCATAAAATGCTGTCCAAACTTTCACATTTATATGTTATATTAGTAGAAAGTAGAAGAATTACGTTTTATTTGTAAATTCATTTTCTCTTCCCAGATTGAGATAGACATCATGAGCAGCAGAGCCAGAGATCCGGGTCGACATTACGCTTCTGGAAGTGCAAAGGTAAGCACAAGATAAAAAGGAAAAAATATAACCAAGTTCTTGTATAAAAAACACGCAAGCTGTCTGAATTTTTAATGTCGTGTGTAATGGTGCTGAATCCAAAGAAATCGAAGCAGAAAATATAGAAGTCGCGTCTCACAGTATAGTAGATGTAGATAGTGATATAGAACAATCATCATTACCAATATTAAGATCAGCAACTCTTCACGATTTAGCCACATTTTCCACAAGACAAACTGAAGTCGAATGTACAACAAGTCCTTCCAATTTAGCCATATAATTTTCAAGCCAAAGAGAGGAAGAAAGCACAGCACATGCTTCCAATGCAGCAACATCTTCTACAAGCCAAAAGCACAACGAAAATAAAATTATTTAGGTTTGTTGGAATTAATAGCCAAATTTGACATTTTTCTGGCTCAGCATATAAATACTTATGCAAAAAAAGGGAAAGGGACATACATCATACTTATCAAAAACAACATGTGAGGAATTTATCCATCTAATTGCATCAAGCTTACTGGATCATATTATTTGCGAAATTAAGAAATGCAAGTACTATTTAGTATCACTGGACTCTACTCCAGACATCACTCTAATAGTGCGCTATGTGTTACCATCTGGACCAGTGGAAAGGTTTGTGAAGTTCTTGGTTATGGAAGGTCATACTGCTGAACAACTCGCCCAAAGTTTACTTGATTTTTAAAGGAAAATGGCATTGATATCAAAGACTGTCGCGGTCAAAGCTATGACAATGCCAGCAACATGAGTGGGAAATACAACGGCTTACAAGCACGCATTAAGGAGATAAATAAGTACGCAGAATACATTCCTGCTTTCACATTCACTGAATTTGGTTGCGAAGTGTGCTGCAGAATGTTGTATAGAAGCATCCATTTTTTCGATTTTGTTGAAAGTCTCTATACATTCTTTTCCGCTTCTACCTATCGATGGGGCATTCTTCCAAAAGCACTGGAAGATACAGGTTCAAAACTCCCGACTTTGAAGAGACTGTCGGACACCAGGTGGTCTTCCCGAGCTGATGCGACAAAGAACTTTATGGGGTTTTTACCATTATCAAACAAGTTTTGGATGACACCTCAAATAACATGGATCAAAAGGTAGAGTGTCGTAATCAAGCGTATGGCTAGATTTGGAGATGAAGTAAGTTGGAAACGGGAATAGTTAGCATTTTATGGAACGGAATTCTAGAACGCTTGCAAGCGTCTAGCGCTTCATTACAGTCACCTGATCAAGACCTTAACACGGGATATGCTCTTTATGAATCGTTACACGGGTACGTTCAAGCAATGCGGCCTACATTTTCAAATATTGAGGCCAAAGCCAAAATCCTGACTCACTGTCAAGAATATCAGCAACAAACTTCACGACGACGCAAGCGAAATACTAAGTACGACGATTTTAGTGGCCCTACTACGCTCGATGAAGTTGTAGAAAATCAAACACCCAAACAAAATTTGAAAGTCAGGTGTTTATTGTCATAATTGATAATGTACTCTCTGCCTTAGCTAAACGCATGAAGCTCCATAGAGTGACTGATGTATTTGGAACATTTCGCAGTTAAAATCTCTTACAGCAGAAGAGATCTTGAAAAGAACTCCAAATATTGTCAGCTCTTACCAAAGGTTTTGGGAAAGAAAGCCTAGGCGACGAACTTGTGCAGTTCGTGAACTCTTAAAACTAGCTGCTGCTGCTGCCTTTTGCTATTAAACGTAGCTGCTGCTATTAGAAACGAAAATAATGGGCCCTTGAGCTGCAATTTATAAAATTTAATGGAAAATTCATTAAAAGTCTGTTTCCCAAATGTAGAAATAGTCTTACGAATTTACTTGTCTTTAATGATTACTAACTGCAGCGGAGAACGTTCTTTTTCAACATTAAAGCGTAAAAAAAGTGAGTTAAGAAACATGATGGGACAAGATCGTCTAAATAACCTCACCTTAATGAACATTGAATGTAATTTACTTAGAAAATTGATTTGTCTATTTTAATTCTAAATTTGCTCACATTAAATCGAGACAAGTTTGTTTGTAAAATTTATGTTTTATTATTTATTATCATACAAAACTTAGGGCCCCGCCCTAAAATTTGCTACGGGCCCCGCGCTGGTCTAATCCGGCTCTGATTGCCCCGAATGTGAATCAGCGCATGTAGCGCATATCTACTGCATTCTGGCATGCAAGCTAAAAAACTACACTAAGTAAACTTATAATCAAATATGTTTAAAATACGTTATAATAATAGTGACGTTATCAAAGCATTTATATGACCACAGGACTTGAGCGAAAAATATTAATCTTTGTCAAAGTCTTTATATAGTGTACTGTGACATTCGTCACTTTGTTGTATTGTTTGCTTGATAAAGGCATTGTTGGTTGAAATGTTGCTGTGTATTATCATTGTTTTTGTATTTTGTAAAACTACCGGACTTTGTGACTAGGGGATTTCCCAAAGTAACAACAGGATCATTTGACTGGGGAGCGTCGTGAAATCATGGATATTCAATTTTGGCGATTTGTACTCAGAAAGACCATTTCGTAAAGTTGATTTGTACTCAGAAAGACCATGTGCGTAAAGTTGATTTGTACTCAGAAAGACCATGTGCGTAAAGTTGATTTGTACTCAGAAAGACAATGTGCGTAAAGTTGATTTGTACTCAGAAAGACCATGTGCGTAAAGTTGATTTGTACTCAGAAAGACCATGTGCGTAAAGTTGATTTGTACTCAGAAAGACCATGTGCGTAAAGTTGGTTTTTACTCAGAAAGACCATGTCGTAAAGTTGATTTGTACTCAAAAGACCATGTGCGTAAGTTGATTTGTACTCAGAAAGACCATTGCGTAGTTGATTTGTACTCAAAAAAGACCATGTGCGTAAAGTTGATTTGTACTCAGAAAGACAATGTGCGTAAAGTTGATTTGTACTCAGAAAGACCATGTGCGTAAAGTTGATTTGTACTCAGAAAGACCATGTGCGTAAAGTTGATTTGTACTCAGAAAGACAATGTCGTAAGTTGATTTGTACTCAGAAAGACCATGTGCGTAAAGTTGATTTGTACTCAGAAAGACAATGTTTCGTAAAGTTGATTTGTACTCAGAAAGACCATGTCTAGAGTTGATTTGTACTCAGCAAGACAATGTGCGTAAAGTTGATTTGTACTCAGAAAGACAATGTGCGTAAAGTTGATTTGCTCAGAAAGGACAGTTCGAAGTTGATTTGTACTCAGAAAGACCATGTGCGTAAAGTTGATTTGTACTCAGAAAGACCATGTGCGTAAAGTTGATTTGTACTCAGAAAGACCATGTGCATAAAGTTGATTTGTACTCAGAAAGACCATGTGCGTAAAGTTATTTGTACTCAGAAAGACCATGTCGTAAAATTGATTTGTACTCAGAAAGACCATGTCGAAAGTTGATTTGTACTCAGAAAAGACCATGTGCGTAAAGGTTTGATTTGTACTCAGAAAGACCATGTGCGTAAAGTTGGTTTGTACTCAGAAAGACCATGTGCGTAAAGTTGATTTGTACTCAGCAAGACAATGTGCGTAAAGTTGATTTGTACTCAAAGAAGAAAAACAATGTGCGTAAAGTTGATTTGTACTCAGAAAGACCATGTGCGTAAAGTTGATTTGTACTAAGAAAGACCATGTGCGTAAAGTTGATTTGTACTCAGAAAGACAATGTGCGTAAAGTTGATTTGTACTCAGAAAGACAATGTGCGTAAAGTTGATTTGTACTGAAAAACCATTGCGTAAAGTTGATTTGTACTCAGAAAGACCATGTGCGTAAAGTTGATTTGTACTCAGAAAGACAATGTGCGTAAAGTTGATTTGTACTCAGAAAGACTCATGTGCGTAAGGTTGATTTGTATCAGAAAGACAATGTGCGTAAAGTTGATTTGTACTCAGAAAGACCATGTGCGTAAAGTTGATTTGTACTCAGCAAGACAATGTGCGTAAAGTTGATTTGTACTCAGAAGAAAAATGTGCGTAAAGTTGATTTGTACTCAGCAAGACAATGTGCGTAAAGTTGATTTGTACTCAGAAAGACCATGTGCGTAAAAATTGATTTGTACTCAGAAAGACCATGTGCGTAAAGTTGATTTGTACTCAGAAAGACCAGTGCGTGAGTTGATTTGTCGAAAGACCATGTGCGTAAAGTTTTATTTTACTCAGAAAGACATGTGCGTAAAGTTGATTTGTACTCAGAAGACAACGTAAAGTTGATTTGTACTCAAAAAAAGACCAAAGCGAAGTTGATTTGTACTCAGAAAGACCATTCGTAAAATTGATTTGTACTCAGAAAGACCAAAGTCGTAAAAATTGATTTGTACTCAGAAAGACAATGTCGTAAAGTTGATTTGTACTCAGAAAGACCAAAGTCGTAAGTTGATTTGTACTCAGAAAGACCATGTGCGTAAGTTGATTTGTACTCAGAAAGACATGTCTAAAATTGATTTGTACTCAGAAAGACCATGTGCGTAAAGTTGATTTGTACTCAGAAAGACCAAAGTGCGTAAAGTTGATTTGTACTCAGAAAAACAATGTGCGTAAGTTGATTTTTACTCAGAAAAACCAAAGTGCGTAAAGTTGATTTGTACTCAGAAAGACCAATTTTGCGTAAGTTGATTTGTACTCAGAAAGAAACAATGTGCGTAAAGTTGGGAATATGGTTATAGAAAGAAAGAAATAGTTCAGTTTGATAATGTTTTCCTCTTCGTATCAATGAAAGACACCTTCTTGCCAAATTTTAAGTCCGTAGGATGTCCAGATATCTCCAAACAATTGGGACAGACATACAATTCCATTCATCTTTCTTATATATAAGATGTGTACATAATAATCCGAGGTTTGTCATTAAAAAAATCAAGCACATATTCGATAAGTATAAATAAATTTAATAGTGCTTGGTGGTATAGTTTTCAACTCTACTGTAATTATACCTGTAGATGTCCCCACATTTCTTACGCCACTGTTTGAACTGCGGTCGTGAGTTTTTTCTCCAGGTACAGCAAGTGATCCACAAGTGGCAGAGGCATAACAGGACAAGGTGGAAGACGTGGGTCATGACGTAAAAACCGCAAGTAGATGACCACAAAAAATAAAGACAACAAATAAATTGTCAGTTCCATTGTTTGTTCTGTAATATTAAAAGTTGTTATAAAAACAAACAGATTAAATTAATAATGTAATAAAAATAATTATATTTGGTCTACACCATGCCGTTCATAGTGATGTCAGTAATTTCATTTGGTCTACACAATGTTCTGTTCTGTTGGTGATGTCTGTATTACATTTGGTCTACAAAATGTCTGTTCTGTTGGTGATGTCTGTATTACATGTGGTCTACTACATGTCCGTTCTGTTGGTGATGTCTGTATTACATTTGGTCTACACCATGTCCGTTCTGTTGGTGATATCATTGTTACAATTGGTCAACACCATGACCATTCTTTTGGTGATGTCAATTTCATTCGGTCTACACCATGGCCGTTCTGTTGGGGATGTCAGTATCACCTTCTGGCTCAATAACAAGACAGTGCTATTTGTTGTGTCGGTATCACTTCTGTAGAAATATCTGATCATATCTCAAAGTATAAGTGTTATTATTGTTGCTGTGTGTCTATCTTCCGAACTACTTGAAGAGATATCTTCAAAGTTGGTTATCTTAAGTATGTAATGTAATGTAATGTAATAATAGCCGTCCCTCCAAGCGTATGGCAACAATCTCAGACGTGTACTGTTGCACCTCTCTGGTGTGTGCGGAGGTGACTGTAGAGTCCAATCCTAGAACAGAATCCCCGACCACGGTGGGGCATACATGATCAAGGTTAGACATGTGCGTGTTGTGTCTCTGTCTTTTCGCCTGCTCGTTTTCTCTGTGACTCAACAATACGTGATTCTCAGCTTTTCGGGTTCCTCTTTTGTTGTTACAGCGCCACATTTGGGGATCGCGCAAGGATTCCAGCACGTATTGTCTATATCGAAGCATTTCAGAGACACTTTAAAAGTGTCTTTAAAGCGTTTTTCTGTCCACCAGCTAAACGTCTACCCCCTTCAAGCTCGCCATACATCAACTGTTTTGGGATGCGTTTATCAGGGATTCGAGCAACGTGACCGACCCATCTCAGTTGGGCCTTCTGCAGCAGGGTGTTGACGCTTGGGATCTTTGCTCTTGTGAGGACTTCGCTGTCTGGAATTTTGTCCTGCCAGTTTATTTTTAGTATTCTGCGTAGACAGCTTGTGTGAAATGGTTTAATTTTCTTCCGTGTCTGCTATACACTGTCCATGTCTCGCTTGCGTACAGCGTGGTTAGCACTATGGCCTGGTAAACTTTCAGCTTTGTGACTATGCTTATCCCTTCCGTTCCCACACAGTGACACGTAACCTTCCGAACGCAGCACTGGCTTTGGATATCCTATTGTGGACCTCAGAATCTAAAGTATGTACACGAATAAAGGCTGTATCTACTCATGAATGATTTGATGGTGTAGGTTCAAAGAATGATTTTCTTGAATGGCAACAGTCGAAATCAGTCTTTTCTACTAATTATCATTAACCAAGCAATTGAAACATGCAGCAAGATAAGACCAAGAATCGAATAGGTATAGCACATGTATAATATTATAAGACATTATTATAACTTACGAACAATAGTGTCTCTGATATTTGCAACGTACACGATAGACCAATAATACTCAATTGCTAGCAAACAGATCATGCGACAAAGCTGCAGATGTCTATCGGGGCGTTGCGACCCCATTAACATACATACACACAAAATAAATTCGTGAAGCATGTCGGGACAAAAATGCGTCTGATGTAATATGTTTGTTTGATTGTTGCGTTCGTTTTCTGTCATTTTGAACATTTTGTTGTGATATGTATACATCCTTTGCCAAGTACGGTTAGAACGTTTCGCCCCAGTAAAGCCCCTGCTAGCGTAGGACGAGTGCATCCGAAACCAAAGTTTTCGGTCTTGGGAAATGTTCGAGTCTGTCCTGCCGACAGTCAAACACTTTCCAGACATCGTGAGTAAATTTCTCAAATGATCCGTTTAACGCCAATATATATCTTCTATTTACGAGGATTGTTTTGTATTAAAAACATTTTTCCAGTTAAATACAATATACATTTTCCCAGTTAAATGCAATATACATTTTTTCAGTTAAATACACTAGAAATCTTTTTCAGTTAAATGCAATATACATTTTCCTAGTTAAATTCAATAGACATTATTTCAGTTAAATGCAATAGACACTTTTTCAGTTCAATGCAATAGACATTTTTTCAGTTATATGCAATAGACATTTTTCTGTTAAATGCAATAGACATTTTTCAATTAAATGCAATATACATTTTCCCAGTTAAATGCAATATACATTTTTTCAGTTAAATGCACTATACATTTTCCCAGTTAAATGCAATAAGGGATTGAATCTGGACATCTAAAGTTGAGCTCTGGTAAAAAAACAAACAAATAAAATATAAATCATCGTAGCAGGACGACTGGGCGGGTTAGTGATGTGTGTTTGTTACTCTTAGAAATATATAACAATTTGATGATATTGCATCAATACTCGTTCTAATCGCCACCCTTGAATTAAGAAACTTACAACC
>JADZMA010002253.1:0-12727 GCA_020796225.1 Arion vulgaris
GGGGACTAATTTGTATTTTTTTTCATTTTTGAGTTTCAAAACTTATGTTTATTTTATTGTTTTTAAAAAATGTAAAAATTTTTTGGGATTGGGGAGAGAAAAGAACAAAGAAATTAGAAAACAAGATTTGAAAGCAAAAATCATCCTCATCATCTAGAACGTTTCTGCTAATTTTGCCATCAAAATAGTCCTTCGGAAGTTACTTTAACCGTGGGTAGATTTTCATCTGATCTGATTGGTGATTGATTGATTGGTTTTTTATTGATAAAAACCCTCATCATTGACTTGGGAGTAAACCCTGTGTTCTCAGATTTATATTTCACTGAAGATCTATATTGAGAGCCCGTAGCACAGGGGAGGGGGTTGATGTAATTTAAGCATATATTCTCGATTTTGTTTTGGGATTGGCCCCAACATGCTATTTCGATTTTGCTCGGATTTTTTCCAGCAGCATTCTCGATTTTGCTCGGATTGGCTTTTCCCGCAGCTATTCTCGATTTTTTTCGGGATTGGTTACCAGCATGCTTTTCCATTTTTGGGATTGGCTTTTAACATGATTTTTGATTTTGTCGGGTTTTTTCCAAATGCTATTCCATTTTGTTCTTTTTCTTTCAAATCTATTTCGATTTTTTTGGTTGCCCTTAACATCTATTCTCGATTTTGTTTTATTGACTTTCCAACATGCTATTCTGATTTTGTTCGTATTGACTTTCCAACATTTATTTCAATTTTGCCTGGGGATTGGCTTTCCAGCATGCTATTCTCAATTTTTAACTGCCAAGTTTCTTTTTGTGTTCCTTTAACCGGACCCTTTATCGCAGTCTCCGATAGGGGAAGAACTTGACTCCCTACACGGGGGCCAAAATTGAAAAAAATCGGGCTTCCCCCGAGGGGGGAAAAAAAGGACCTTAGAACGAGAGGCGATCCCCACCTCAGCATCACAAAAACCTTTAGGCAAAGAGAAAGGGGTGCGCGAAAAGACAGAACACACTACAACAGTCTAATGATCATGTATGCCCCACCTATTGGGGATTGTTTCGGATTGACTTCGTCACCCCGCACACAAAAAGAGAGCCGCAGCGCAGTCGAGAAGTTATCATGCGCGGATGGATTTATATTATTTTTTGGAGCTTTTGGGGAAAAAACAGATTCCCGGAACCTGAGGGTGAAGAAAACGAGACGATTCCCGTGAGCCAGAGGGGGAAAAAAAACGGAGATTCCAGGGAAACCCCGGGGGAAAAAGAAGATTCCAGTGAACCAGAGGGGAAAAAGAGACAGATTATAATTAGAGGGGAAGAAAAAGAGACAGATTCCAGGAACCTGGGGGGAAAAAAACGAGACAGATTCCCGTGAACCTAGAGGTGAAGAAAAAGACAGATTCAGTGAACCAGAGGGGGGGAAAAAAACGAGACAGATTCAGTGAACCCCGAGGGGGGAAAAAAAGAGACAGATTCCATGAACCAGAGGGAAGAAAAGAGACAGATTCCAGGAACCTAGAGGGGAAGAAAAAAGACAGATTCCCGGAACCTAGAGGGGGAAAAAAACAGAAGAACCCAGTGTACCTAGAGGGGAAAAAAAGAGAAGATTCCCGACCCGAGGTGAAGAAACGAGAAGTTCCAGTGAACCTAGAGGAAGAAAAAGAAGATTCCCGGAAACCCAGAAAGAAAAAAAAAACAGATTCCAGGAACCAGAGGAAAAAAAGGGCAGATTCCAGTGAACCAGAGGGAAGAAAAAAGACAGATTCCAGGGAACCCGAGGGGAAAAAAAAAGACAAACGTGAACCTAGAGGGGAAAAAAAAAGAGACAGATTCCAGGCCAGAGGGGAAAAAAACAGACAGATTTCCCGTGAACCAGAGGGGGAAAAAAACGAGACAGACCAGGAACCTAGAGGGGTGAAAAAGAGATAGATTCAATGCCCCGAGGGAAGAAAAGAGACAGATTCCCGGGGAAGAGTGGAAGAAAAAGAAGATTCCAGTGAAGAGTAAGAAAAAGGGGATTCAATGAATGAGGGAAGAAAAAGAGACAGATTCCAGGGAACCCAGATGGGAAAACGAGAAAATTAGTGAACCTAGAGGGGGAAAAGAGAAAATCCCTGAAAGAGGGGGGAAAAAAAGAGACAGAACCAGTGAACTCAGAGGGAAGAAAAAGACAGAATCCAATGGGTTTAGGGGAAAAAGAGGAGATTTCCCGGGAAACCAGAGGGGGAAGAAAACGAGGAAAAATTCAGGGAAATTAGAGGGGGAAAAAAAAAAAGAATCAGTGAACGGGGGTGAAGAAAAAGAGACAGAATCCCGTGAACTTAGAGGAAGAAAACAGAAAAACCCGTAAACCCAGAGGGAAGAAAAAGAGAAGGGAAAAGTGAACTGAGGAAGAAAACGAGACAGAATCAAACCATAGGGAAGAAAAAAGGGGAGATTTCCCGTGAACCCGAGGGGAAAAAAACAGACAGATTCCCGTGAACCGAGGGAAGAAAACGAGACAGATTCCAGGAACCGGGGAAAAGAGGGAGATTCCAGGAACCTAGAGGGGGGGAAAAAAGACAAATTCCAGGAACCTAGATTAAAAAAAGCCCGGACTGACACATTTTTAGAAAAACCGAGAAGAATATAACAAAAAAGCCTTTTTGGGAACCCACGGAAAATTAAAAAGGGGAAATTTAAAATACACGGGGGAAGAGATTGGGGGGAAAAATTAACGATATACGGAAGAGCTGGATGATGCTGCAAGAGATAGCTAAAGATAGAGACTTGATATGGTTGGGTTTAGGGACATGCCCAATGGGACTTAAATGCCGTTGGGGAAGAAAAAGGGAAATGTCCCAAAAAATTCACAAATTCTCTTAAAAAGAAAGAATTAAAAAGGTGAACTGTCAAATATTCCACACATAGTATATCATAAATTACCCCAAACGGTATTCATACAATCGGGTATTACTAGGGCCCCGGAAAAAAGGGGCTTTTTTTTTAAACCCCAACAAATTTTTCCGGGGTAAAGGTTGGGAGGTGGTTAAAATTTTGTTGAAATAGTTCATGGTTTTTGGGTTTTTACCAGGAGATGCGTATGTCCACATCTGCCATAATTTAGGCTTTAAATTTGATTCTGAGCAGACGAAAAAACACTAACGGAAAAAGATGTTAGTCGAGCTAGTTTTGTTATATTATTTTCTATTCACAATAAATATTATATGCTTTGGGTTTACAAAAGGGTACTAAGTGATCCGGGATCTGTCCCAAAGGGATTTTGATACCCGAAGAAGAAAACCCCAGACCAGCTTTCCTGAGATAAAACCTTTTTTAAACGTGTATTACAAGAATGTGGGGGGGATTGTCCCCTGTAAACCCCGGGACATTTTAGGTTTAAATTTCAAACCTTTTTTCGGTTTTGAAACAACCCCAGATTTTTAACGCGTTTTTGATTTTTTTTGGGATTTTTAAGTTCAGTAGTTTTTTGTTTCTGAACGGTCCCCCGCCTTTCTAAACGTCCGTGAACGGTTAAACCATTTACCGCAAAAATCGTTAAGTTTAGAGGGGTTTCATAGTTGATAAGTTCCTCGGTTTCCCCTTCACTGCAACGGGGGACCCATAATTGCCCGTTCCTGTGCCAATGAAAATCCCCGAAATGCTAAAATTGGAAAAGTTTCCCCGTGTGAACAAACCCCGAATGAAACAGCCGTACCGCCACAAAAAAAACCCGCTCCCCTAAAAAGAAAGGGCGCAATGTAGCAACACAAAACTGTTCATCATAGAATTGCAATTTTGTGGGAACATCAATCATGACAAAATTAGCTTTTCACGCAATATAACTGCATACGGCAGATTTGGGTTTTGCAAAACCCCTGTCCCCATTTTCGAAAAACTAACACACAACAAACGCACGATTGACACAGCAAAAAAAATTCCATATAACATTCAAGTCACAGCATTGTCACACTAACTCAGTAGCTCGGCAAACGAAACCCGGAAAAAATGTGTTTTAGTTTTTTAAGTATTTTAAAATTGTTGTTACTTTAATATTTGTAACATTGTTATAGGGGGGTCTAAAGACGAAGGATTGACTGCATTGTTTTTCCGAAAAGGGGTTAGTCCCTTTCGACAGAAAACACCTCCCGCGAGAGAACTCAGAAGGGAACCCGTAGCTCCCGCATCAATCCATAAAAAAATGAATTGTGAAAGAAAAAGGTGTCCCGGGTAGAACCCATGACCTTCAGAAACCCAAAGGGAAGGCTATACCCCTTAGCTATAGGCCCCCCCCCAAAACCCCAAATAACTATTCACCCTGCCCCCGTGTGAATGATATGAGAAAAAGGTATTTATGAGAAAAAAAAGAGACCAATAAGGCTAAACAAATAGTAATTTTTTAAAAAAAAAAAAACCCCGAAATAAAAAAAACAAAAAAAATATTTCGGGCACATGAAGAAAATGAAATCGATCAAAACTTTATTAGAGAAAAATTTGAAGAACGACTAGAGGAGGGAAAACTGGGGCACACAAGTGGGAAAAATAAAGAGATTAACATATTCAGAGACAGAGGCAAATGGGCAAGATACAGAAGATATTAAGATCACTCAACAAGCCGTTGACGCGACTACGGTTCCCTTTACTATTGAAACAAAAATCGTTCTTGGATCACACGCTGGGTTAAACCTACTTCGAATTTCAAAATCAAGGTTGATGTTTTGTACCCCCTTGAGCCAAAAAGATATGAGACAAAAGTAGTCGAAAACTGATTTTACACTACTCGTAAAAATATTGTTCTGGCGCCGGCGCGAAACCAAATAAAAGGGAATGTTTGCACAAAGCACGATTGTTGGGGGGTTTTGGATGGGTATAAGGAGGTTCTTCATCTCGGGGATCTACTGTTGGATGGGGGAGTTTTGGATGGATATAGGAGGTTCTTGATTCTTTGGGGATCACTTTTTATGAAAATGAAAATCATAGGCAAACCTTTAGAACGCCATCAAACGGAAAAAGAGTCGTAATTTTCTAGGCAACATTTTAGTTTGGTTTGCCATTGTTTTCCGAACGGTGATCATTGTTATCATTCATTGTTGGGTGAGGGGCACCAAATTTGACGTTTAATCAGTCCAGTGATTTAAGGAGTTTAATTAAAGGGGCGTAGGGTTGGGGAAGAGTTTATGTCAAAGGGGGATACATCGGGGTACTTTTAATATATCTACATACTTTCGCCTATCATTTAAATGTTACATGTTAACCCGTGCACTTTTCTCCTCCTTCTGAAACCTTAAAAACACTTTCCCCAAAAAAACTTTAAAACTTTCCCTACTAACATAGAATCAACAATTTGATGTCGTTAAAAAGTAATCATGTAAAATCTTATTTTAGTCTTATTTCAACTTTTTTTATATATTTATCTATTTCAATACAAAAAAACATACCTATCAAAAATTTAAAACCCGAAAAAAGTCAACAAAAAATTAAAACACATAGCAATGCACCAACCATGTAAAATATATCTCGATTAAAAAGTCAATTCCACTGTAATAAACACTACACGACTTTCTTTTTTTAGAAATGTTCATTTTCAACAGTACCTTTTTTGGACGCCTTAGAAAACAACGGCGCCAAGTTCGATTTTTGTGTCTAATCTATTTCTAATCTTGATGACTTAAAAAATTCTGGTTCTGCCTTTTTAACCTGTGGGGCCGGGCATCTTTGCAGTCTTGTTACTATCTGATTTGCTTCCTTTCCCAAAAACTTTGTTGATATTTTAAAAATTATGAGGCTGGTATCGTATGGATTGTTCTTTTCACAAAAGAGTTACGGTCTGGAGTTCGGCCCTTTTGGTCAAGATCTTTGTCTGCTTCTTCAAGTTCTTCGGGGGGACTTTTTAACTTTTTCAACCCGTTTGAATGTCGGTCACCCCTTTAAAACTTTTTAAAACCGCAAGGTTCTGCTCATTCTGATTCCTTGCGCCAGTAAATGCACCCCCTCAAACAAACATGTTTACCCTATACAAGCTGTTTGTCCCCAGCTATTTGAATTTTAAATTTTTTTAAATCGGATGTTTTGCTCTGTTGCCCCAGAACTTTAACCCATCTTTTCGGAAATTTCTCCCTTGGGCCCTTGATGTTACCTCCCAAAAATTTTGAATCCAACCTTCTAATTCCTCTTTCTCTCTGCCTGTGTTCTGATAGAAACAATTTCTAACAACCACTGGGGACGGCCTGCTCTCTGCCTGTTTCTGGGGGGTAACTGCACTATCTTCAAAAACCCAGGGGATCTTCCAGCCCCTTTTGATCTGGTTCTGTTGTTATTTATCCGCCAATCCAAAATCCCATCCTTGTTCCTGACCTATTCATGGTCAGAAATTTTATGCTGAACAAATTTCCCTTTCCCTGAGAGCCCACCCCCCCGAGCCTGCTTCCCATCCCTTTTGACTTATTTCCCCCAAAAACTCCAGGAACCTTTGACTAAATTTCGAAAACGGGACAAATTTTTCATTGTCCGCTGCTGTTCAACCAAAAACGGTCTAGTTAAAAATTTTCCCCAAGCTCAAATTTCAAAATTTTTATTCGAAAGTTTCCCTCGGGACATCTCTGGGGTTTTTTCCTCAACTTAAATCACCCACTGAGCTGACTCCCTTTAATTACGGCATTAACTTTTTTATTGTCACCGTTAAAAAACTCCCGATGCCAAAGATTTAGTCTCCCTTCAACCCTTTTTCTGAAAAGACAGATCGGTCAAAGTTTTTCCTGACGCTACCCTTTTACAAACCCTTCCCTGTCACCAAGGCCAAAAGGCTGTCTGGCCCCAACACTTTCAGCATGATGTTTGCGCCCTCGGATGTCTTCGGGGGGGACAACATGGGGGGAAAAAGATACAGGGCAGACGGAAAACCCATTCAATCTTGGGGGTTAAAATCCTCCCCCTAAAAGAACAACATTCAAACCTGTTTTTGCTAAACGCCCGCACCAACTCTGAGGGGAAAAAATGCAGACTTAATGGACAAGTTTCAATGGCCGGATAGGTTTGGCCCCACCATTAACACCAAAAAAAAAAGGCATGTTCCCCGGGCCCCAGAGAACAGATTAGATCCAGCTAAATTAAAAACCCCGTCTCCAGTCAACGGACAACTTTTTATCTTGGGAGCCTCCTTCCAGATCGGCAAACATAGATTTGAGGTCCACAATAGGATATCCAAAGCAGGTGGTTCGGGGAAAGGGGTCACTTGTGGGAACGGGGGGAAAGAAATACAAAGCTGAAAGTTTACCCGGCCATAGTGTAACCAGCTGCTGACGCAAGGAGACATGGGGTTTGGCTAACGGGAAAAAAACCATTTTCCCCCACTTCACCAGAATACAAAAATAAACGGCGGCAAAATTCCAGACAGCGAATCCTCACAAGAGAAAAGCCCCAAGGCAACACCCGGAGAAGGCCCAACTGAGAGGGGTGGTCAGTTGCTCGAATGCCGATAAACGCATAAAAAACAGTTGATGTATGGCGAGTTTGGGAAAGACGTTTATGGTGGACAGAAAAAAGCACTTTAAAGTGTCTCTGAAATTTTTGATTTTAAAATCCCGGGGAATCTTGCGCAAGATCCCAAATGTGGCGCGAACAAAAAAAGGGGAAACCCCGAAGGGGTGAGAATCATCGATTGTTGAGTCACAGAGAAAAGAGGGGGAAAGACAGAGCACACAACACGCCATGTCTAACCTGCCCCGTAGCCCCCCCCCGTGGTTTTGGGAAATTTTTTCTGGTTGGGACTCAATCCCCTCCGCACACCAGAGAGGTGCAAAAAAGTCTGAGATTGTTGTCATTCGCTTGGAGGGACGCTTTTAAACCTTTTTGGCGTCACGGTGGGGCCCCTAAAAAACGTTCCAGTTCTCTTGCCACATGACCCTATTCCAAAGACCTTTCCCGGGTAGAGCGTCGACAGAGTTGCAAGGGCGTGACGAGTTGTACAAGGAGCGAGGGAAAGAGGAAAGAGAGCTTGATGGAAGAGTTGCAAGTAGAGCGGGGACAGAGTTGTACGAGAGCTTGATGTTGATGGACAGAGTTGTACAAGTGGGTTAGCTTGAGGGACAGAGTTGGGGAGATGATGCTTGAGGGACAGAGTTTAAAAGTAGGCTTGGGGAAAGAGTTGTACAAAGAGCTTGATGAAGAGTTGCAAGAGAGCGTGCTTGATGGACAGAGTTGTCGAGAGTTTGATGTTTGATGGACAGGGGAAAAGTAGGTTTGATGTTTGAGGGAAAGAGTTGCGTGAGGTGATGTTGATGGAAGAGATAAAAGTAGAGGGTGCTTGATGGACGAGTTGTCAAGTAGAGCTTGATGGCAGAGTGAAAAGAGAGCGTGATGCTTGATGGACAGAGTTGACGAGAGCTTGAGGGCAGAGGCAAGAGAGTTTGATAAAAAGGGGTTGTCAAGAGAGCGTGATGCTTGATGGACAGAGTTGTCGAGGCTTGATGGACAGAGTTGTAAAAGGAGCTTGAGGGAAAATTTGCAAGTAGGGGCGTGATGCTTGATGGACAGATTTGGGCCCAGGGTTGATGGACAGAGTGTCAAGAGAGTTTGATGGACGAGTTGTACAAGTAGGATGATGTTGAGGGAAAGAGGTGAGAGCTTGATGCTTGATGGACAGAGCTAAAAGAGAGGGATTTTTGAGGGACGAGTTGAAAAGGGGCTTGATGTTGATGGAAAAGGGGGCCGAGGCGTGAGGGACAGAGTGTCGAGAGTTTTGATGGACAGGTTTGAAAAGAGAGCTTGATGGACAGAGTTGTCAAGAGGATGATGCTTGAGGACAGAGTTTTAAAAGAGAGGATGTTGATGGACAGAGCTGTACAAGTAGAGGTGATGTTAGGACAGAGTTGTACAAGGGGTTAGTTTATGGACAGATATGGAGCGTGATGGAAAAGAGTTGCAAGAGAGCTTGATGTTGATGGACAGAGTTATACAAAAGAGCTGATTTGAGGGACAGAGTTGTACGAGAGCTTGATGAACAGGTTGTACAAGTGAGCTTGATGGACAGAGTTGTCGAAACTTGATTCCTGATGGACAGAGAGGGGGTGGTCGCCTGGCTAAGTGGTTGCCATCATTGACCGGTGAGTAACCTGTTTCAACCTTTTTAACGGAAGATCTCAACGGAGCTTGAACTCCGTAGCATCAACAAATCAGTGAATTTAAAAGATGGGAAAAAATTTTTTAGAAAAATTTTATTTTAAAATCTTCCCAAAGAATGTTTCCGGGGAGGGTTTTTGTCTGCTCTTATCTATTTTTAAAAGCAATGTTTTTCTACGTCAATTTGAATACGGGGCCCCGTTTTTTTCGTCCTCTCCAAATGACTAGAAAATTTACCAGCTACACTGGGTCAGGCCCCTTTTTGGTATTCAGAAGCAACAAGTATTCGAAATGTTACCTTAAAAAAATAACGACTACTCGAAACTGTCGGGGCTAGAGACGTTTATTTATTACCTGATAAAAAAAATAATTGGGAAATTAAAAATCAAGAGGTAGATTTATTTGAGAAGGGACAATTTGACTGGAAACCCCTTTAGTAAAATTCCTTGTGGGAGGACAGGGATATATTGTAGTGATACGGGAACGATATTCCCTACTTTGGGGTCCCGAAATAATAGGTGAGTAACAAGAACTATTTGTAAAGACTGCTGATGTTTTGTTTTTGCTTTTTAAAAGGAATGACTTACCTCTAAACTAACATTGTATCAAATAAATTTGGATGTGTTTTTTTAAATCCATTTTTAAAATTTTTTGAGAAGATGGTAAGAGAGTTTTGTAAAAGGAAACAGTGGGGAGGTAGGCAACACAATACACAAAAAAAACAAAATAAAACACACAAACATATAACTATCAATCCCCTCCCAAAACATGTTTCACACTTAGACATAAAAAATACAACTAAAACATGCCCCACACAAATATAACGGAAAACAAACACACATATAACATCCACACAAAAACAATACACCCCTAAGTCATGCACAAAAAAGACATACGCACACAAAACAATCACACATACCTAACCACGAACACACACACTATAACATGCACACACAATAAAACTATGCACACATACACTAAACCATGCACACACACACTAAGCCATGTACACACACACCCAACCATGCACACCCACCTACCACCCACAGGAGAATATAACCCTAGATAAATAAATTAGAAAACCCGTGATTCCTACTGGTACACACGATTGTCGACAATGTCTTCAAGATTGTCACTCTGTTGTAAAATACCGGGGCTGACATCCTGGGCATCAGGCACATGACAAGAAAACAGTTGTCCCTCTGGACTTGCAAACATCCCAACTTGTTACTGGGGAAATTGGGTGACTTTCAACAACAACATCAACGGAATCTTCCGTTGGATTAACAATTTGACATGGATGACTGAATCCAGCAGAAGAAATGCGCTGTTTAAAAATGTGATACTTGAATTCGAAAAGTGTTCATTCTTTTTGTAAGAACACCCCTGATGTTAAAAAAAAAAAGGACTCGTTCTTAGATTAAAGGGCGTGTCTGTTAAAAATGGACTGTAATCCTTAGAAAACAAACAAATAGTGTGTGGTTATATTTTAGAAAGGGAGTTCATTTAATTTATTTATATTTGTAAATCTACACCGTAATTTAACAAAGAATATGGTTCCTACGCTGAAAAGGCGTGTTCACTTTAATATCCTTAAAATAAATCAACAAACGATGTGTCATTACATATATAACCAAAATGATTGCGGTATTAAGTCTGTCTGTCACGCAAACCCTTTTCGCCCTTCTGAACGGATATATTGGCTTAAAGTATTTTTTAAGATGACAAAGACATCTAATTTAAGATCAGCTAATTTTGTATGCATTAGAAGTAAACGTGCCCGGATGTAAAATAACCTACGGACTGAACGGTTAAAGGAGTTTCATTTCTAACAAAAATAAACAAACTAGTATAAACCAAAGCAACGAAAGTAGATATTCGTTACTCGAATCCCTACTACAACCAACGTCCTATAAAGGATACGACCTTGATGATGACCATAAGTAGCAAATAGTTACAATACATGAAGGACCTGAAACGGACATCACTTCGAAAATCCCTTTCCCTCATCGACGGTGGTCAAATGCAACAACACACATTCCACACCACACAAAGCACTAATCATTGTCAAACACCAGTTTGAGGGTAACACAGACGACTTTGGGGATGGGGCCCGTGACAAACGGGGAACTATCGGAACCTTTCCAGGTTCCGTGTTTACACAGTCAACCTTGAACGATTGCACCAACTGTCCTCAATGTATTCATTCAATTTGAGATGTTTCGTGAAGACCCCATTCACACTGAAGTACACCATTTCTTTCTTGTTTTCTCAATCTTGCCTTTCACACATCCTATCCTATCAGTGGGAGAGGGGGAGGGGGGTTTTGCTTTGTTTTTGTTGATACTATTTTGGTAAGATCCTGAATTTTGATCAGGGCAATTCGGCTGAATAGGGAAGTATGACTCATTAATTCTGATTGATTTAATTATTGATTGACTGATAATTGATTGACTGATTAATTGATTATTTACTGATTAATTGACTGATTAATTGATTGACTGATAGAATCATCATCATTGTACTTCGGTCAATAATCGTGTGATCCATTCTTTTCACATTGAATATCTTAGCAGCAGTGCGAAAGTGGAGAGAAGATCATTAATGCCTTTGAATGCTACAGAAGAGTCTAACTATCATTTGGAAGAAAAAATAATGTTCTTCGCAACAGCTTGATATTAACCCCTTCGATACTCTGAGCAGATATACTGACCTATACATATCATCATCACCATCATGTGCCAGCCGCTGGCACAGACGATCCGGATCACCAAATCTCTGTCACTGGTGTTTGCTTTTATCTCAGATGGTGACGTTCTACAGTGCCATAAAGTCAGGCTATCCAAAATTTGCTCTTTCTGTCTTACCTGTCTTGTCTACCCTCGATTTTACCGGTTGTCACAATGTGTTCTAAACCTCCTCCTCATCACATGCCCCAAAAATGATGACACCTCTGTCTTATATTGATGACAAGCTTTTCTGTAGTCTGACCTCATTCAACACCTCAACATTACTCTTTGAAGTCATATGCGAGCACGTACTGAATTAAAATTAATAAAAATTAATGACCCATTTTCTATATGGGTTTATTTGGAAATACGATTAAAGTATTTTCTTCCTGAATCCCACGCGCTGGTGATTAGGTCAAAGTCACACAGGCACCTTAACTTCCTACTCTTCCTGATCCAATTTTCACGAAGGCGTATATGCAATTAATAAAAATCGACATTCCAGACAGTTACCATCATCTTTTGTCCCAGGTCATCATTTGGGGAAGGGAAATGAAAGAGCGGATGACTGGGACATCACAATTTAGAGGGGTTCTGAGGACAAAAGCAACACCGAGAAAGCATACTTTGAAGATTTCGAAAGATAAATTGTATTTCTTTCTCGATTGTAAAGTTATATACGATATGTCAGGAAAACGGAAAACCATGGGGAGAAACCCAGTAGATACATCAATCAACACAGAACGGGAGTTGTTAAGTCTAAACACACTGAAATACATGCTGGGGGGGAGATCAGCAATGGACATGTACGATATATGGATGAAGGTGAACCCCAAATGACAATGAAATGTAGACTGGGTTGATCTAATAACAGTTACGGTTGGAAAACCGTTCCCCTGGTTTTCATGGGACCCAACGCCAAAT
>JADZMA010002254.1:0-12718 GCA_020796225.1 Arion vulgaris
GATCCTGTATCGGCCTCCGACGCCGCCAATCCACCTCGGTCGCGCGGACCAATGTGGATGCGCCCGGGCAGGGTCGCCGATCTGGCGCCTGCGGGCGCGCCGGTACCCTGCTGCCGGAAGGAACGCGCGCCCTGCGCAGCCTGGCGCCAAATGGCCCCGCCACTCCCCCCGTCAGCGAGTTCCGCCTCGCCAACGGCCTGCGCGTCCCGGTGGCCCCCGACCAACGGCCTGCCGCTGATCTCGGCGCGCCTGAACATCAATGCGGGCACGGCGGCTGATCCATCTGACAAGGCAGGCGTCGCCACCCCGACCTCGGCCCTGCTGACCCGGGGCACCAAGACCAAGTCGCCCGGAGATCGCCACCCAGATCGAGCAACTGGGCGCGGTGATCGGGGCCAGCGCGGCGCCGATTTCTCCAACGTCTACGCCAACTCGCCAGCCAACGCCTTTGGCCAGACGGTGGCCCTGATGGATCTGGTGAAGAACCCGCCTTCGACGGCGAGGAGCTGGAGCGTCAGCAGGCCCAGACCCTGGACGGTCTGCGCGTATCCCTCAGCCAGCCCGGCCCGGTCGCCCGCCTGGCTGCCGCCGCGTCATCATGGCGCAGCCCCTTTACGGCGCCCGGATCGGGCACGGGGGGAATCGGTGCCGACGATCACGACCGCTGATGTCGCCGCCTTCCATGCGGCCCGCTATCGCCCGCGAACGCGACCCTGGTCTTCTCGGGCGACATCCCCCCTGCGGCCGCGCGTGAGCTGGCGCAGCAGGCGTTCGGCGACTGGACCGCGCCCGCGCCGCCCCCGCCGCAGTCGCCAACCCAGCCAGCGCCGCCCTGCCCCCGCGCGTGGTGGTGATCAACCAGCCGGCGCCGGTCAGGCCGCCGTCTTCGCCGCCATCCGCGGCGTGTCGCGCACGACGCCGACTACTTCCCGCTGACGGTCGGCAACACCCTGCTGGGCGGGGCTTCTCGTCGCGTCTGAACCGGAAACCCGCATCGGGCGGCCCTGTCCTATGGTGCAAGCTCGTCGCTGGGCGTCCGCGCCAATGCGGCTTGTTCACCGCCTCGGCCCAGCCCAAAGAACGAATCCGCCGTAAAGGTCGCTGATCTGCTGCTGAGCGAAATCGGCAAGCTGGGCGCGACGCGCGCGACCGAGGGTGATCTGGCCGACGCGCGACCTGATCGGCGGCTTCGGCGATTCGCTGGAGACGGTGGACGGGGTGGGCTCTCCCGGTCCAGGTCTGGCCCAGTACGACCTGCCGATGACCGAACTGGCCGCCTATGCCGGCCCGGGTGCGCGCCGTGACCCGGAACAGGTCCAGGCGGCCTCAGCCACCTGCCGATCAACCGCGCCAGCCTGGTGATCGTGGGCGACAGTTCGCTGTTCCTGGACGCCCTGCGCGCCAAGCCCCGAACGTCAAGTCTCAACATCGACGACCTGAACCTGAACAGCGCTACGCTGAAGTAAGGCCGAAAACACGGACCTCCTTCCCGTCTCGAACGGGGGGAGGCGTCGGTTCAGACCGACAATCAGACCGACAGGCAGACCACCTGGGCCACGCGCAGGTCGCGCCGCAGGGTGTCGGACACCCGACCATAGTTGTCGATCGTGACCGGCTCGCCCAAAAGGCCCCCTCGTCGGCGCGCTGCTCGCCCCGAATGGCGGGGCCAAAGGTTCAGCGCCGTCGTATAGATGCGGCCCCGGCGCGCATTCCCCGCCAGGGTGACGCCGATCACCCGCCCATGACGACCCAGCGCAGGCCCCCCAAAGCCCCGACGGGTGCCCGAAAGGCCGCGTCCGCCCCACCTCGCCCAGGCCAGAACCGGCTCGGACCGCCCCCCTCGCCCTGAAATCTGCAGGGTTTCGCGCCCCAGAAACGCGAGGTCACCTCGCCCGCGCTCCCCTGCGGAAGCCCGGATGGAAGGCGCGCTGGTTCTTGTGCAGGGCGCATCGACAGCGACCGGCAGGGCAGGCGGACCGCCGTCCGTAATCAGAAGCGCCACGCCCGCGCGCGGCCAGGCGCACGTCGGCGGCGATGGCGCGCCGCCGCCGATGACCAGGCCGGCTTGCGGCATCCCTCCCACCCATGGCGGGCCGTGACCGCGCCCCCCGCCCGCAATCGAAAAGGCGGTGCCGGAGGTGGGCTGGAACGGCGTCTCGGCGCATTGACCGTGACGGCGGCGTCAAGGGCGTGATCGGCCCCAACAACGCCCCTTCCAGCGCATCCGGCGGCGGGGGGGCGGGCGGCGCATCCGCGTTTTCGCGTCGCGCAACAGAGACGCTCAGCAGCACCCCGACGACCGCCGCATGATGGCCAGTCGGGCAGGCGGGAAACTGCACCCCGCTCACCCCGTCAGGGCGGGGGACTGATCAGCGCCGTGGCCAGCTTGGCGCCGACCAGAACCACGGCGGCGGAAACCTCTCCTCCTTGATCCTCTCGGCAGGCCGTCAGCAGCATGTCCCCGACCCGGAAGGCCGAAGCTGCAGCACCACTGTCGCCACGCCCCCATGGCGATGTCGCACACCGGTTGGACACCGACATCGACACCGCCAGCGGAATGGCCAGCCCGACCAGAACCCCGGCGAAGGCCACGGCGGCCCCGGGGTTCCCCTCACGGATCAGCGCGATCTCGCGCCGGGCGTCAGCATGACGCAACCGCCGCCCCCGCCGCAAGCGCCAGGGCTCGACCAGGTGCATCACCGATCGGGAAGCCCGAGGCAAAACCTGCACCTCGGCGCTGGTCAGAACATCGGACGGGTCCATGGCCCCACGCCTTGCCTGATTGTCGCCCCAATCCGCAAGCGCCCCACGGCCACACCTTGTGACAAAAGATTACAAGCCAGTGCCGGCGCGGCCTTTAGCTGCGGCCTGCTCTGCTTTTCTCGCCGACTGCCCGTATCTTTTCGCTTTCGGTTTCAGCTGGCCGCAGGCGACGGATGTCCCCCGGCCGCGGGGGTGCGGATGGGCGGGCGTATCCGGCCTTGTTCAGGATGGCGGCGAAGCGTTCGATCGTCTTCCAGTCCGAGCACTGATAGTCGGTGCCGGGCCAGGGTTGAACGGGATCAGGTTGACCTTGGCCGGAATGCCTTCGATCCCGTTTCAGCAACGCCCTGGCTTCTTCAGGGCTGTCGTTGACGCCCTTCAGCATGACGTATTCGAAGGTGACGCGGCGCGCATTGGAACCGGGCCCCGGGTGGCCCGGATGCCCGCCATCAGCTGCTCCAGCGGATATTTCTTGTTCAGCGGCACCCGAACGTCGCGCAGGGCGTCGTTGGTGGCGTGCAGGCTGATCGCCAGCATGGCCGCCGTGCGGGTTCCCAGAGCATCCAGCTGCGGCACCACGCCCGAGTCGAGACCGTGATGCGGCGGCGCGACAAAGGGGATCCCTCATTGTCGAAATGATGTCGATGGCGTCGGCGACATGGTCCCGATTTAGAGCGGCTCGCCCATGCCCCCTGAAGACGATGTTGGACGGGCGGCGGTCTTCCTTGGGCGACGGCCATTCCTCAGGTCGTCGCGCGCCACCTGGACCTGGGCCCGATCTCGGCCGTGGTCAGGTTGCGGACCAGTTTCTGCGTGCCGGTGTGGCAGAAGGTGCAGTTCAGGGTGCAGCCGACCTGGGACGAGACGCACAGGGCCCCAGCGCGGCCCACGTCGGGAATATAGACGGCCTCGACCTCGTGCCCGGCGCCGTGCGGATCAGCCATTTGCGGGTGCCGTCCTTTGACACCTGACGCTCGACGATCTCGGGGCGGGCCAGGGTGAAATGCTCGGCCAGCTTGGCCTGCATGTCCTTGGCCACATTGCTCTGGCCGAAAACTCGGTCACGCCATAGTGGTGGATCAGCCCCAGATCTGGCTGGCGCGCATCTTGGCCTTTTCAGGCGGGCAGACACCGGCGTCGATCAATGTTGACGCAGACCCTCGCGCGTCACCCCGGACAGGTTGACGAGAGGCTTGACGGCGGGCGCGTTAGAGACGCGCAAAAGGTCGAGCGTGATGCTCAAGGCGGCGATCCTGCATGCAGTTGAGCCTGCCATATGCCGGATCCCGGCGATTGCATGGCCGGGCGGAAAGGACGGTTCCTAAAGCCCGACGTCCCAGACGCCTGCGTCGCGCATGCGCGTCTCGCGCGCTTCCTCTGCACGGCCGCCCATGTCGGCGGCCATGCCGCGAATGGCGGTGGAGACGGTCGACTTGTGCACCCCGGAACCAAGGCATGGGCGAAGGCGGCGCAGGCCAGACCCATCAGCCTGAACCCAAAAGGGGGACGAGGCGGCCATATGTTCGAAATAGGGTTTCGCCCACCTCGCGCGGGTGATCACGAAACAGCCGGGCGAACGGCGTCGAACCCGAGCGGGGGCGGTCGATCGTCGTCTGGCTCATGAGATCAAACTCCGGTGATACAAGATTACAATCGTCCCCTGAAACGGCTTTTGCGCAACCCCAAATCCAAGAGGGGAAACAGGCCCTCGTCGCCGGATTTCTCGGTTTAGGGTCCGCATTCGATCAAAGGAAAGCTCATGCCCCTAAGCTTCAGGGCCGTTTCGTCCCTCGCTGTCGCCGTCCCGTGTTCGGCGCCGCCGACCCGTTCAGGTGCTCGCACGAGCCCAGGCCGCCCCCGCCAGCCTGCCCTATGACGCAAGACGCGGCGTGTTCAGCTTCTCGTCCGGCCTGGAAGGCTCCTGCCCGCCGTGGTGCAGGTGACGACCCCGGGACAGTCGCGCGGCCCCAGTTCGGGACCGGCGATCAAGCCCTACGCCTCGGGCTCTGGCGTCATCGTCGACGCCGCCGAGGGATTGTGATCCCAACAACCATGTGGTCGAGGGCGGGCGCAAGTTCACCATCGACCTGACCGACGGGCGCCTGTTCGACGCCACCCTGATCGGCGCGGACAAGGCCCCCGACATCGCGGTGCTGAAGATCGTGCCCGACGGCGCCCGCTGAACCTGCGTCAGGTGCAGACGGTGGATTCCGACACCCTGCGCACCGGCGATCTGGCCTTCGCCGTCGGCTATCCGCTGGGGTTGGACCAGACCCTGACCATGGGCGTGGTCTCGGGCCTGAACCGATCCGGCCTGGGCGATGCGGTCGGGGCTATTCCAGACCGACGCCGCCGTGAAATTTCCCGGGAACTCGGCGGACCGCTGCTGGACAGCCGGGGCGCCTGATCGCATCAACACCTCGATCCTGTCGGGCGGGTTCGGGGCGGGAATGACGCATCGCCTTCGCCGTGCCGACGCGGATCATGCTCTATGTCGCCGACCAGCTGAGGAAGAACGGGAGAGGTCAAGCGCGGCTCGACCAGGGCCATCTTCGGCTCTCTGAATGCTGAACGGGCGCGTGGCTGAACCTGCGCATCGTGCGTGGCGCCGTGGTCGCCGACGTCGCACCGGCTCCCCGGCCGACGCGCGGGTCTGCGCCACAACGACGTCATCACCCGCATCGCGAGCCGCCCCTCGCCAACGCCGGCTCGATCAACGCCACGGTCGGCATCGCTGCGCCGGGCTCCGTCTCAGCGTGGTCTATCGGGCGGCGGACGCGAGGCCACGGTCAGCCTGCCGGTCGAGATGACGACGGAAGCGCCCGTCGTCATCGGCGTAAACGCCGTGGCCGCGTATGGCGCGACGGTGCGGATTCCGACGGCGGCGCCCAAGTATCGGCTGTCGAGGCAGGTCAGCCCTTCGCCCAGGCCGGGCTGATCGCCGGCGACCTGATCCGCCAAACATCAATGGCGCCACGATAAAGGGATTCCCGCGCGGCGGCCAGGCGCTGCAGTCCGCGTCGGGCCGTCGATGTGACGGTGACGCGCAACGGCGAAACCGAGAAGCTGACGCTGACGATCTGGGGAAAGCCCGGCCCGTTCCTCCGGCCCTTCCGGCCGGGGACACGGCACCCGAAACCAGGCTCCAGACAGCGAAACGCCCGCCTTGCCTGGGAGGAGGGATCGGCAGGGCGGGCGCTCGCTTGGAGGAAGCATCGGCCGCCGGAGCCCTTTGGAAACACCCAGGGGGCTGGGGGCTGTTCAGGATCGGACACTTCCGAACTCCGACGAGCCGATTTTCTTGTTTCGTCGGCCAACCGGGCGGGCGAGGACCGAAACGGGGGCCCTTTCGTGTCGGGGGGGATTTATCCGGCGCCACTGGCGCTGGCGGAACGCGCCGCCAAAATTCAACCATGGGGCATGAACCCTCACGAACCGGGCCGCAGATCGGGGCCCGGGCTTTTCGACCGCCGCGAACTGGACCCGATCCTGAAGGTCTATGGCCGCATGGTCGCCCAGGGCGAATGGCGCGACTACGCCATGGCCGGCCACAAGGACTTCGCCGGTTCGCCGTATTCCGCCGCACCGGGGACGCCCCGCCTACCGCATCGAAAAACGCCCGCGCTCCAGACCCGCCAGGGTCGGTGGGCCGTCATCGGCGAAGGCGGCCAGGTCCTGCGCCGCCGCGACCTGCCTCAGGTCCTGCGCGTCTTCGACGCCCGCCGCTTTCAGGTGGGGGGAAAAACCCATCACGGTTCACGGTAACCCCGGGGTTCCCCCACTTTTGTCCCCGGGTCGTGAGATCGGCAACTGGTTCGAACGACAAAACACGTGAATCTCCAGCGGTTGGGCGCGACAACCCCGTTGGTGAACGGCCTGCATCCCCCCCTCCCGGACCTGGTTGCTATCCATATCCAGCAACTACTCGACAGTTGTTCCCGGCTCCACCGTCTTGCCGTCTCCCTGATATGGAACCGATAGTGGCCGCCCAGGCCCAGCCCCGGCTGCGTCTGGGGCCGAAACCAGACCAGCCACCCCTCTCCGTCCGGTTTTTTCAGGATAACCGGGTTGTATCGCGCCGAGAAAGCAATGTCCCAACCCCCAGCGCAGCCGTCATCGTGCTGAAAACCTCGCGACTCATCGGGCGTGAGTGTGGGCGCAGCGTCGCCCCGGCCCCCACGCGCAGGGATCGTCCACCACCATCCTTGAAGGCTCGGGGCCACCCTCGTACCCCCCAAAAAAGCGAACACGCTGATTGCGCCCGTCTTCCCAAAAGATCCCGCCAATCAGGCCTTCGGGGCTTGCCAGCATAGGGCCCCCAGAAAAGGGCGTTTCGCGCGCTGACGCCATGTCCTGACGCCATGCCGCCCAAAAACGAACCGTCTCAGGGATGAAAAGACTTGAACCTGCTGCGGCGCATCGAGCCGGGCGTCCCCGTCATCCGGGGGCAAAAAAATCAGCGCCAGCAAACGTCGAAACATGTCTCCCCCAGCCCCACCCCGCTCGACCGGGGCCGTTAGGTTGCATGCAAAAAAAAGGGCCCCCCCCCCCAATCCTCTTGCGGCGGACCTTTTGCGGGTTTCCGCCCGAAGCGCACGGGAAAAGGGAAAAGGTTCCGAAGTTGATGAACAGGCTCAGGCGCCGCTGGTGGCGACGCCGATGGCGTTCTTTTCGCCGCCCAGGGCGTATGCTCATCTTCAGACGCTGGGTGTCGAAGCGTCAGGCCCGGGAAAAGCAGCACGCCGGCGGCCCTGATGATCCAGTAAGGACGCCGTTCGGCCGAAATGTTGACCAGCGGGGCGTGATCAGGCCCATCCCCCCATGATCGGGGAAAGGGGCCCATCGGCGACGGTCCGGGGGTCGTGTGCCGTACGGCTCCCGCGCCGAAGGCGGCGGCGGTCCCGGAAGGTCAGGGGCGCTGGGCCCGTATAGACCAGGAAGCCCAGCCCAGCGAGGGGCCCCGGTGGCCCCGACCAGCCAGTAAGGCGCTGGTTGGGCCGTCGGGGTTTTTCATGAAGAACTCAACCGAAGATCAACCAGCGGCGCGAAATGCACCGCCATGCCCAGAATAGTCATGCCCATGCGGCCGTCGGGACCGACAGTGTAGAGCAGTTGCTGCAGGGCCCGGGACGTTGCCGGTCGTATAGGCCACGCCCTGCGACCACGGGCCCCAGCGCCAGCTGTTTGTAAACGCCCAGCTGAAGGGGCGCAGACCGGCGTCGATCGACATGTCGGCCGTCTGCGGCAGCGGGCGGCATAGCCTTTTTGGAAATCGCTCCGGGGGCTTTCTCCATGGTCCGGGGGTTTCTCCCGGGTCGTTTCGCAAATATCCCTGCCCCCCCGACTGCAAAAAAACCCGGGCTTGGGGACGGACTTCCCACCGCACCAACGGTCCTCTTTTGTTCACCGCCCTGACCCTGCCGGCGATGTCACGGATACGTTGAAACGCCCCGGGGGGCCTTCCCCCCGGGGCTGGCGGGGCTGGAAACCCCCCGTCACCCTGGGCTTCTCGGCAGATGGACGAACGTCGGGCCGCGATCGGCCTCGGAACTTCGCGCATCGGCGGCGGGGCCCTTCGAATCACTCTGAAAAGGGGTCGGCGTTTGGCGAAAACCCCCGCAGCCACACCTTGTGGGCCGGGGGGCGAGACGCCGAACGACCCCCCCTCGGTTCTGTCCCGGGCGCTGCAAGAAGGCGGCGGAACGGGCGGGTTGGGCATGGAACGCGCAATACCGGCCCCCTTTACCCCCGGCCTATCGAACCCCAGACCAATGACCGCATCGGGGCCTGGATGGCGGGGCATAATCTGCTGCATTCGCCGCCGATCCGCATCGACCGCTTCGGCCTCTTTCCAGCGTCCTGACCGACGACCCCACCCATTACGAACTGGGCGTGGTTCTTTTTTGGACGACATCCGGGTTGAAACCGAACGCCTGATCCTGCGCCCGCCGACGCTGGAGGATTTTCCGCGCTGGGCCGATTTCCCGGGCCCGATCCCGAAACCACCCTTTTCATCGGGGGGGTCAAGACGCCGGGGGAAACCTGGCCATCCTGGCGACCGTGGCGGGGGCCTGGAGCCTGACGGGCGTGGCTTTTTCCCCTCGGTGATCGAGAAATCCCCCGGCCTGGGCTGGGCCGGATCGGCCGTGGCGCCCCACGGCTGGCCCGGCGCGGAGGTCGGCTGGTCCTGCCCCCGACGCCACCGGCAAAAGGGTATGCGCAGGAGGCGGGTGTCGCCAGCATGGACTACGCGTTCGATGTGCTGGGCTGGGACGCGTCATCCCCTCGGGACGGGAACGCCCCTCCGGGCGCCTGGCCCCGCGTCGGCTCGCCAATCGCGGCCTCCGCCCCGCCCAGCCCCTTTGCCCATGTCGTAAAACTGTGGGACAGCGCGCGAGGGAAAGGGCGCTCAACCGCCAGGCCCCGATCCCCTGATCCGCCCCCCCGCGGGGCGGAACCAAAAACGGAACATAAACAAATGTCCGCCGTCACGCTCGGGCGGTCTTCAGCCGCCCCGAAACCACCCTGTCCGTCACGCCGGGGGGGGCGCGGCTGATGATGGAAAGGGCTATGCGCCCTGCTGGGTCTGTCTGCCCAAACGGGCGGCGCGCCACGTCATGGCCATTGGCCCCAAAGGGCGACATCGTCATCTGCGGTGAAGTCGGGCGTCGACGACTACCGCGTCGCCCCGCAAAGGGCATGAATACGGCCCGTTCTGCGACGCCTTCTATTTCGCCGTCGCGCCTGAGTTTCCGAAAGACATTCTGCCCGGGAACCCGGTTTGATCGTCGCCGACGGCGGGGGCGCCGTCCTTCGCGACGCCCGTCATCGCCTCGGCGCCCCGCCCCCGCAAGGCCTGACCATCGCCTTTCCCCGCCTGGGCCATGGCGGGCGATGCGGACGTTAATGAGGGTGGCGTCACTACGTCATTCCGGGGTGTCGAAGGACGAACGGAACAGGCAACGTCTCAGGCTTGAAGCGCGTCCGCATTGCGCATGGGGCCCCTGGGTTCGGGTTCTTCGCTCCGCTCACCCCCGGAATGACGGGAACCTGCCCTAACGAATGTCATTGAACCAAACTCGCACCGGCCCCCAATACACACCAAAAGGGCGATGGCGCATTCGCGGCGCCCCCAAAATCCGCTGCGGGGGCGGCGGTGCTGCCCGACGGCGAGCGGGTTTTCCCAGACATTGTGGTCGCAAGCTCATAACCCGCTGGTTGCTCCCAACGCCCCGGTCGGCGCTCATCGGGTTTTCCCGGCTCGGCGCCTCGCCTGTGGCCCGGGCCGACCACGTCGTCCGTCGGGGGGTTTGGACGGGTTCACGGCCCCCGGGCCCTTTACCGCAGCGACGGCGTGGCGATGGCGCCGTATCCCTCGCGGCGATGCGGGCGTCGGGGCGCATCGCCACCGCCTCGCCACCTTCAGGCCGTTTTCCGTCCTCCAGCCTGTCCCAAAGGCGGCGGGGCCTTGTCGCGGGTGCGGCGGTGGCTTGGCGACGGATTCCGCCGTCGTCGTCAAAACCGCGCTTCGAGGGGGCCGGCCCCTGCGGGGGGGCGGGGGCCGTCATCGTCCAGCAGCGGGGGACTTGTCCAAAAACGGCGATACGGGTCTCGGTCGGGCTTATTCTCCCGCCGCTTCAAGTCGGGACCGACGCGCGCGGGCAAACGCAAAAGGGTTCCCCTGCGACGCTAAGGCCCAATCACGAAACCACACTCTTGGGACTTCCCCGCGCCGGGGGCGCCACGAACGGCGACCCCGCCCCCCCTCCGGCGGGTTTCCGTCCGCGTGAGACAGCCTGACCCCGTGCCGAGCCGCCGTCCCCGCTGCGGGCGATGAAGAAGCCCCCGGGCCCCTGCCGCCTGACTGGGCGCAATCGGGGCCTCGACCGGCGGGCGTCTGCGGGCGGGGGCGGGGTCTGGTCGGCCAGGGCGCGCCGCCCCCTTTCCGTGCGGGCGGCTGGTCATAGGGCTCCCCCGACGGGGCGGGATTGCTGGCGGCCGGGACCATCATCCAGAATCTCGACCTCGACCCACCCCGCGTCCCCGACCCCACTTCCCGCGGGAACGGGCAAAGTCGGCGCGTTCTCCACCGGGTCGCGGGGCCTGCGCCTCGGGCTCGGGGCACGCGCGGCAGGCTGACCGGGCGGGGGGGCGGGCCGCGACATCGGGCTCCAGATCAACCCTCGGTGCGGCTGGACCACTTCTTCCCCGGGCCTTCAACCCCATCGGCATAGGGGGGTCTCCCCTCCGGCTGTTGGGCAGCTGGGCCAAAAGCCCCCACGCGTTCGGCCTGTTGCAGGATCAGGTCGGCGTCTTCCGCCACCTCGCCGCCGGGCGGCGGGGCCTTCATCTCCTTGGACCACCTGAATGGTCGCCAGCGGCTGCAGCTCGCGCCCCCGCCGCCGCCCCCCCGCCCAGCGCCGCCGCCGCTTTCCCGCTGGAGCACGTCCTGGGTCGGGGCCCGGGCCAGCTCCAGTTTTTTCCGCGTCCGCCGCCACCCGCCAGGCGTATCCGGGGGTGAAGCCCCCCCGCCCCGGGCCATGGCCATGCCCCCCGGTGGGGTCGGCGGGGGAAATGCTCTGGGGCCGCCACGGCGGGGTTTCCCGGACCAGAAAAACCCGCACCGCCCCCCCCAGGGCCAGCAGGCCAGCAGGGGGGCCTGACGCCCCGGGAAAGGGCCCCCGATCGTCACCGGCGCGACCAGCACAGGCAAAAGGGGGTTTTCCAACCCGCCGGTCACCCCCACAGCACGCCCAGCGGGAAAATGTCAAAACCCCAGAGGGATCCCCGTCCCGTCCATCGGGCACGGGTCCAGCCGCCCCCCCGCCCATCGCCGCCCGTTCACGCCCGCGCTGATGGCGATGACGATCAGGCAGGGCCACAACGGCGGGGTCAGCCCCCCAGGGGGTCAGGATCGCCGCGCTCTCCCAGTTTCGCCGCGCAGAACGTCAGGTGCAAAGGGGAAAAGCCCGGCCCCGGCGGGGACGCCCGCTAGCCGTCAAGGTCGGGGGTTGGGGCCCAAATTTGGGGGTTTCGTGGGTCCGGTCCTTCTATGAGGCAAAATTCCGTTTCGTGAGAGGCCGTCATGCCGCGCCGTTCCATCCTCTGTTCGCGGGCCTGTTCGCCATCGCCCCCCTGGCCATCTCCCGTGGTGGTGGTCGGGGGGCGCGACCGCGTCGGACCCGGCGCCAAATCACCTCGTCCCGGGCAGCCGCTGGGGGCCCGGGGACTTCCCAAATGGTCAATCGGACGGCCAGACGGTCGATGACCCTGTTGAAAGGCAAATGGACCTGGTCTTCTTCGCTTCACCTACGCCCGGTTTTTTGCCCCCCACCCCCCGAAATGGCCGCTTTCGCAACGTGGGCGGCAGGGAACCCAAATCATCTTCCCTCAGCATCGCCCCCCGCGCGACACGCCCAGATCTGAAGGGCTTCTGTCGCAGCGGGTTTCCCCCAAAGGGGCCATCGGCCTGACGGGCACGGGGCAGTCGAGGCGGCCAGGCCTTGCGCCTTCTGAAAAAAGGGCGGCGAGGCGGGCCCTTTTGAACCCACCTGACCGTCTTCTGATGGGACCGGCGGCCCGGGTTTCCCCACCGCCGTCGCCTATGGTCGGGGCGGACTCGCCCGGATCATCAACAGGCGATGGATCGGGGCTGAGCCCCCTTTTCGGCCCGTGAAAACCTTTGCGGGCCTGCGCATTTATGCTGCTCTGCACAAACGGCCTCCGCCTCGGAATCATGCTCTGGCGGAAATGCTTCCGTCGGCCCCGCCGTAGCGCATCGGCCCAGAGGGGGCCAGTTCTGGTCCCCGCCGCTGAACCCGGCGTCCCCACCCCCATCCCCCCCCCGGCCTTTCCTCGGCCGAACTGTTCGAAAGCGTGACCCGCCCTATGGCAAGCCGGTGGCGGCGGAACGTCCCGCCGACGGGCCCTCGATCCCACCACCGAACGGGGGATC
>JADZMA010002255.1:0-12715 GCA_020796225.1 Arion vulgaris
AACGAATATCAAAGCAGAAATTGAAGGGCGATGCAAAGGTTCAAGAAAGAGAGAACGACCTAAGGAGACCCTGAAACGAATTTTGCTGAGAGAGGCAAGAAATATTGGTTTCAGTTCCATGGAGGAGATTCAGCGAGTTGCCCAGGATAGATTGGTATGGAGAAATTGCTTGCAGGCTCTATATAACGTATAACGGTCAGATTAATTATTATTATTATTATTGTACACTGAAGATTATGTTTTGCCAAAGATAATAATGAACAAATGTATTAACAAAATGATTTCAAATGTTATAATAAATGCGTAACTGGTTGTGTTCGTACGGACGTTGGTATTGCTAGTCTAGGCGATGGGTGTCGTAGGAAATAGGAGTAAAGGGTTCGAATCCTGTGTTTGTCTATTTGGTTTTTTTTCGCAAAGCTTTTAATACTTGTACGCTGTTTATTTGTTGATCATATTCTTAGCTTCTGTTGCTTCCTCTGCGGGTTCTTGCATAAAAACTTCTTGTTCTCATCTAACAATTAAAGAGAACTTAGAAAACAACTAATGTTATTTCATAAAATTAACTCAATCTGTACCATTCACCATTATTGAGGCATACAAATGTGCTCAATCACACCGTAAGCAACCGCATTGTCTTACAGACATAGCACAGTCTTTCTCTATGCAGTAAACTTTTCAAGATCTGTAGTCTCAAATAGTCAACAAATTAAATGTACTGAAAAGTATGAAATTATAGTACTGTAGATTCAAATTTTCATGGGTCTATAGGGTTTTTGTTATTTTTATGACTTGCTTTATTACAAGAAGCCATATATATTCCTTGCATTGAAAATAATGTTATATATGGTTAAAATAAGCTAATTGAATGTACTATCAAGATATGTGGTTTTAATATCAGTGTGTTGTAATATGTAATATCAGTGACCTAATTTTCGTGATGCTAAAAATAAATGTTTCTACAAATTGCAAATAATTATACAGTCACAAAGAAGGAAAAAATGAATGAAATATATGATGCAAACTATTAATACAGTCTCTTAATACCTTCCTATTTACATACTAGTTTCAAAAATGAAGTTATTTGAAAAATATATAAAGCAGTAATAAGGTAATATGTAACTTTTAAATATTTCCTTATTTTGAATACACAAATTAATAAATAAGGCCTTCAAGAGAAAATGATGCAAAACTGGTCTAGTAAGTAGCCCATAACTAACGAACACTCATAGTCTATATCTGGACAGTAACCTGATGCTATTTTATAAGCAAATGTGTGGTTTGAACAAGACCAAATGAAAATATGTTTGCAGAGATTATAATAAACTATGTACCCTGCGGCGTTGCTACGCCTTCAACAGAAAATGAATTTAAAAGAAACTTGCTATAACAATATGTAGTAATTATTTGTTTTATCATTGTCCTTTGTTCATTTTCTTGGAGAAAAAAAACTTACAATTTAACGTTTCTTTTCAATTCTGTTTATTGAAGTGCTTTTGGATATACAATATTTTTTGTTTTCCATCTGGTGCATACACGAATAAATCAGAATGTTTTCCGACGCGTGAACAGGCCACATATAGCTGTCCATGTGAAAAGCAAGGATTTTCCAAATGTAGTCCACACACTTGTAGTGATTGTCCTTGTGATTTGTTGATGGTCATTGCAAAGGCGAGTCGTACCGGAAACTGCAAGCGTTTGAATTCGAATGGCATGTCTGTTGGAATCATTGGGATGCGTGGCAATAGTATATCTTCTCCTTTAAATTTTCCATTTAAAATTGTACCTTCGATGATATTGTTCATCATATTTTTCACTAAAAGTCTAGTACCGTTGCAAAGTCGTGGTGGATTAATGTTTCTGAGAAGAATGATAGGCACGACAATTTTCAATGTTAAAACATGTGGTGGCATGCCTGGCAAATCAAGTGAATTCAAGAATTCAGTTGGATAATTGACAACTTCGTCTTGATTCATTACAGTATCGATGGACTTATACGTTGTCACTTCGCCTGGTATTTTGTTTTGAATGCTCAAATTCATGGCATATACATCCTTGTTTTTGCTGCTAATATTGCACGTGCACTGAGCCACTGATGATTTTGTAATTATGTGCAATATTTGGGAAAACTTTATGAATCAATTCGTCTGTGGTCGCTATGATGTTACAGAAGTTTGTTGGCAATGTGATACATCGTGTGGAATCATCGATTGGCATTTTCCCATTCCCAATATCCAACAATTATTTTGCGAAACGTTCAGAGGTTTCATCATGTTGTAGTTGTATACGCATATTGGTCTTCAAGTTCAATTTCTGTATGTGTCGCCATAAAACTGATGATTTCAGGCATGCATTAAGTTCATCAGCGGGTGTTGATCTTGGTATAACTGGTAGAGTTTGCCGGAAATCGCCAGACAATAAAATGAGTGCGCCACCGAAGAGCTGGTCATTTCCTCTCAAATCTTTCAGTGTACGATGAAGCGCTTCTAATGCTTTTTATGCGCCATAGTACATTCATCCCATATAATGAGTTGACATAATTGGAGTACTTTACCCATTGCAGAATTTTTGGTGATATTGCATGTTGGTGTCTCAATGATTTGCATATTCAATGGCAATTTCAGCGCTGAATGCGCTGTTCGGCCACCATCTAAAAAAGTTGCTGCAATTCCAGAAGATGCGATTGCCAGTGCAATATTATTTCGTGATCGTATGGTTGCCAAAATAAGTGAAATGAGAAAAGTTTTGCCTGTGCCTCCTGGCGCATCTATGAAATACAATCCACCGTTTTGACTTGTAATTGCATGCATAATTATGTCATATGCTATCGTTGTTCGGAATCAATTTTGGAAGATTCGTTTGAACAAATGTACTCAATTCGTTGATATCAAAGTGTGTTTCTCGTTCCAACTCACAATCGAAAGGTTGTTTGCAGATCGTTCTGGTGCATCCATTCCCAATTGCACCAGTGCTTTATTAGTGATTGCCAAACATATGTCCTCAATTGAAACCAATGCCTCATTATATACGTTTGGTGTGAATTGAATGTCAGGATTTTGATTCGTCGCACGCAAGCGATGTAGGATGTCTTCACTCATGTAGTCTTTGTATTTTCCCAAAGTTCTTTTGGATTGGATGGGAAGCACGTTGTTAATATTACTGCAAATAATGTGCGTATTTGCTGTGGTCGTGCAGTATTGGATGCATCAGCGAGTGAAGTGTCCCAATGTGCATCGTTTTCAAGAAGATTTAATTCTTGGCAAGCTTCACGATAAGTAGCACATACGTGACCGTTAACTGTTCTCAATTCTTGGAAGGATGTTGGTCCACGTTTGTTGATTAACAGTAATCGCAAGTAAAAGCATTCTGCATTGTTTGGATGAACAGTGTACAAACGACCTAACGCATTGGTCGAATATAAATTGGAATGTCCTTCAACTACTTTACCTTGTTTGCGACGTTGAAACTTTTTCGCTGCTGCATTCCATGTGTAGTATGTTGGCAGTTCAGAGTAAAGTAGCGTCTTTGCAAATATATCATCTCTACACAATGAGAAAAATGCAGTTAACGTTGTTGGCGATGGTGACAATGCTCGTGCATGTGCATTATCTGTTGAGAAGTACACGCGCTGTCCATTTTCAAGGTGCACTGCCAAATGAACAACTGTTGGATGTCGTTCATGAATTGGAAATGATAAAATGCGCCATACTGCTTCATTGCTACTAATGTAGCGTCCCAGTTGATAACGCTCGATTTCATCGATGGATGCATTTATATTTGCCACTCCAAAAACTGCCATATCGTTTCCTTTGTTGACATATTTGCAAATGTACTTGATCGATTTCACCGAATTGCAATACTCAACATTTATGTGTGCTTTGTACGTCTTTGAGAGTAACGGTGAATACGGTACACCCAACGATTATCAACTTCAACATCATTGTTTCGCACTTTTACAGTGATGGATTTTCCGCCATCTTCATTTGATCGTCGACGATAGAGAGGATATCCGTCATTGCCAGTAATAGTATCGGCATGTAAGTCTTTTGGGTATCTTTTCGTGCATTTTCCATCAGACATGCATGGTGAATTATTGTTGAGTAAGCCACATGGACCATGAATCATGTTTTTGGTGACGACTTCAAATAAGTCTGGATCAATGTCGACATCTGGTATTTCTGCTGAGATGACTTGATCAATTTGATCTGGTGTGACTTTTCGATCAACCAAATCAAAATGTGTGCATGTGGCAATCCTCTTTTTTTTGCCATTCGATGGAATACATCCAACAGCGTGTCTCTCCAAAAACACACTGCTTGACAATGAAATCCATTAAAGATTTCAATTTTTGTTTGAATACACGCTCAGTAATATCATGACGATCCTATGATAATTGTCCAGCTAACAAAAGTTCTTTAATTTCATCCCACGAAGGATTGCATGTAAACGTGATAAATAAATCTGGACGGCCATAGGCGCGAACATATGTCATTGCATCTTGTGCGTATTCATGCATGTGCCGCGGAATCCTGTAAATGTGGACTCCCTGGTAGTATGACCATTTTTCCCAATTCATTAGGATTCACATTGCCATCATTAACAATTGCATCACGTAAATGAATGTACTGTTCTGAACGCAACTTGGTTTGATTTAATCGAATGTAGAGGAGTCGCTCAGTTTCGATTTTCGCATACATATCGACAATGTATTGATGGAACAATTGTCGACATTTCAAGATATGATTTTCAGCGTTTTCACGAATCATTATTCGATATGAATAATAATTCATAGCACTAACTTTCTTATTCGTTTCCTCATCTGTTTTGGATTTCTCAATTTGATGTTGAAATGATATCCATCTTCTCCTTGCCAAAATAATATCGGATATTGTAATCCGTCGTAGGAGCGATGAGTTTCTGAGACTCGCTGAACATCACCACTTCTGCGATGAAGAATTATATCACGCGAATTAAATTCTTCGCCAACCATAACGATCGCCACTTCATCAATTGTTGGTGCATTGTACTGTCTTTCGTGTTGACCAACAGGTGTTTTGTCTGCTCTAAGTACAACTCGGTAGTCATCAGCTGGTAATTGTTGCAGGGCAGTTTTGAACAATCGAATTAATTCGTTGTGTTGATCGAATAAAGTTTGTAATGCAGCGACTATTTCTCGTTTTGCACGCGTATTGAATCTACAACGTTGATAAATTTGTTCATCATTGTTTCCCATGAAATAAATTTGAAGAAATTTGTAATCTGCGTCGGGCAGTGGCAGTAGTGAGCCAGCACGATGATAAATTTGCCCTGAACTTTGAATGTGGGCATGTAATTCTCACGCACGATATTTGTTGCACCGAACGATGTCATTTGGAAACATGAATTGTACTTGCGTATGTTTACAAGAAATGTTTTGATTGGCTTGTGTCACCTGCTACCAATGTTGATAATGGTTCGGGTGGTGAATGTAATACTGGCAATTTCACTTTTCCACCTGCGACACATTCCTGGTGATTCATTCTTAAATTTGACGGCACTGCAATACACGCATAATCTATCCATTTTTCCAATAACCACATTTGGATGAAGACTATAATCATAATTTGTATTGTAATGGAAAGCACCTAGATTTAAATCAGCGTGCAGTGTTCGTCTGGATTGAGTAGTGCGTATCCGAGCGGTTTGCAGTCTTGCTTCCCGTTGCTCGATTGTTTCAGCTAAACGGACTTGAGCAGTGCGTACTCGATTGGTTCTTAGTCTTGCCTCACGATGCTCGTCTGTTTCAGACGAATGGGCTTCAGCAGTGCGAACTCGATTGGTTCCTAGTCTTGCTTCACGTTGCTCTTCTGTTTCAGACGAACGGGCTTCAGCTGTGCGAACTCGAACAGTTTTCAGTCTTGCTTCCCGTTGCTCGTATGTTTCAGACGAACGGACTTGAGCAGTGCATGCTCGAACGGTTTCCAGTCTTGCTTCCGTTGCTCATCTGTTTCTGAAGCTAGTAATGCCTTTCTTTTTCGTGATCTAGGTGTAGATGGGCCAATAGCTTTTCGTTTGGGAGGCATAATTGAAAATGTGTGGAAAATTCGTTGAAGTTTCGCTGGAATAAATTAAAAAAATTTGCATTTGATTAAATTCTATTAGGAAATGCATATCTACTATATATATTAACATATAAATGCAAAGAAATGCGCGTAATATGTTTTGAAAAATCAGTTAAACTGTATAAATCATTTGTCCAAACTACTCACTACTCGCGCACCACCTATTGCGAAATGGTTGTACTAATTTAGAATTGCACGCCGCTATAGCGGTCAATGGTATGGATTGATTTACAACATAATAAATGGTAACCCCGTTTCTGTCGTGTAATCTAATATTGGGTAATATTCATACATATAACGTGTACATTGTACATCAGGTAAACGTTGATGGCAAAATAACCATCTTGCCATTTATAGAAATGCCGGCCAATAGCTTCCCTCAAATGAACGTATTCCTCGGATCGTAGTTTTGTTTGGTTTAATCGAATATAGAGCAATTTTTGCCAACATAGTTAACAAACATTGATGGAATAGTTGGCGATAACTTAAAATATGATTTGCAGTATCTATGATCATGATTAGAAACAAACCTGTATTGCGTAATTTAAATTCAGCTTGTAACGGCTTGTTTGAAATATTGACTTGAATCATACGTCATCGAATCGTGTAGATGCGCATACTGTAAACTTCCGGAAGAAACTCTCGATGAAATTTGCGTTTTTCGATTTTTAAAAGATTTTTCTCTAAAATTGTCAGCGATACATATTTAAAACAATGACAGGTAGCATTCCGACATCAAAACAAACATAAACAAACATATCCTATAAATTTCAGCTAAATCTGATGTGTATATATTAATACGTACACCGTAGACTTCCGGAAACGTTAATGGCAATTTGGTTAGAAACTCTCGATGAAATGAGCGTGTTATTATTTTTAGATTTTTTCGAAAAGCTTCAGCGCTACCTATTTCAAACTGTGACAGGTAGCATCCCGACATCAAAACAAACATATCCTGTAAATTTCAGCTACATCTGTTCAGTAGTTTCCGAGTCTATAGGTAACAAACAAACATAAATCCATACATTTATTTTTATATATATAGTAGATGACGGCACAATCAGAAATGCCGGTGAAATAAAAGCATGCTATTACCTCTGAAATCGGAGAAGGTTCGCCTGAATGGCTATGACACTGTAAAAACGACATGCCGGCTTTCACACAAAAATAAGTCAGAACTGCGATACCCGGCTCACTGACTACGCATGAATTTATACTGGGCTAACGCAGACGGAGAAAACAAATACATGTTTTGATCAATGAGATTAGACATCTTAAACATATATAATTCAACCATATATAATTAGTTATGCTATTATCATATGTTTTGCATTGGTTAACATATATTCTATACATTTAATGCATAAATAATCAATAACAAAAAATGGACAGTTCATTTGTCATGTCCAAAAGTAAATCCAAATTAGTCAAACTTGCGAATCTGCAGGCTACAGTGTTGTAGAACCAATTACCGCACCATTCAGAAATATGAATGTAAAAGTGGAAAATATTATGTCTGTAAAACTAGTTGTAGATTTAAAGGTTTATGGAAGAAAACACTTCTTTGCTGGATTATCGATAGCAATAAACTTCAGAACTGAACACATCTTCAAAATATGTTAATTCGTTTTGTTTGTGGTGGATTCTACATCTATTTGTACGAGGCACGCTCTTTCAGCTTAGGATGGATGTCCGTTTTGGTTATATCAGATCGTACAGCCTTCCTTCTTGATGTGGTCATGTGGGTTGGGAATAGTCCTAAAATGGCACTGTTTGTTACGTATAGTGCTTATTATGTTCTGGTATTTATCTACACAATGGCAAAGACAATTGGCTGATAAACAATATACTATACAGAACAATTAAATACTTTGGCCACATCAAGAGTCACGATGGTCTAGAGAGAACAATATTAGAGGACATGATGACAGGACGCAGAGGCAGACCAAGAAGAAGATGGCTACAGGATATTAAAGAAACCATGAATATGACCATTGTCGAATGTGGGTGAACTGGCTAGAGACAGAGTGAATTTCTGATGCGCTGCTAAGAGAGCAACGTCCTATAAATGACACACATCTTAATAATGATGATTTGTCTACAACCTGGAAAAAACTTTTGTGTTGATCAAGATGTAGCCATGAGAAGAACGTTTGTGTTCTTCTGGGTATAACCCTGAGAAGGACTTCTGTGTTGTTCTTGGTGTAGCCCTGAGAAGGACATCTGTGTTGATCTTGGTGTAGCCCTGAGATGGACTTCTGTGTTGATCTTGGTATAGCCATGAGAAGGACTTTGTATTGTCATAGTCCCCTCCCCAGGTGGCAGCGGAGGAATGGACAGTTAGTCAGATAGATAGGTAGTAGAATTAGATATTATATAGTTGAGACTATGTGTTGCACTCTCTAAGTAGAAGTGCAACGCATAACTACGAGACAATGACGTTTTTGTGTAGCTAGGAAATGACGATTGAGAGAACGGTTGCTAGAGAGAAAATTAGAAAACATAGAAGACAAGATTATTATTCAACACAGACGGACGTGTCATCAAAAAAATAAATACATATAAAGTCTTCAAGAATGTGTTTGTCGATTATATTGTCCAGTATATCACCAACAATCTCTGTTACCATCATCAGCAAAAGAAGCAAACTATAACATCACCATTTACTAGGAACTATTACAATGGTGTCGGAAGAAAATTAACTAGGTTCGCCCACTTTACTATGAATTTACATTCGTGGACCAGAATGTCTGGCTGGTTGCCTGTGTAGTATTTAATCTATATACATGGCTGTTTTCGCATGTCATCATTTCTTCAATCAAACATAGGGACATTATGTATTCCTCTGTCACTTTCTTGCCCAATCAACCTGGGACATTATGTAGTCCTTTTGCCCTTCAATCATATTGGGCGACCAGTGCGTAATTCCCCTGGTCAGGAGCTATCTCTTCAATTGAACATTTCTTCAGTCAACTTAGGGACATTATGTATGTCCTTTTTGCCCTTCATTCCTTTTGGGCGACCGGTGTGGTGTGCTGCCCCGGTCAGGATCCTGCATTTCAAGTTCGGCGCTAACAGTTCTTCAATCAACCTTGGATTCCCCATGCTTGACTATCTTAACCTGGCCTGGTATGCTATAATTACGTAAAACAAGTTCACTATTGGATTATACAAAACTATTGGACGGTTGAGAATGCTATCTCGGGATGATGTGCTGTATACGTGCCTATCTGCGTTGAACACCTGTGCTTATGTTTTTAATAGTCAAATCAGTTATGGCACTAAATCCACATTCAGCTAAATATGAAGATGGAAACGATTGCATGACCAGACTCTAACGAGCAAAAGTGACATAGAGACATGACAGATAGATGTGAGCTGCCCCTCGCCATCCTACGACTTGTGAGGGCTGGATGTCCCAGTGCAGCCACCTCACATTGGCCAAGTGTTATGCTGTTGGGTCGCCGTTGGAGACATATGGCGCACATCTTCCAATTAATTAATGAAATGTTGCTATTTGATTTCTTTAGTACTAGTGTTTCAGCACAAGAGCACAGAGGGTTTACTGTTGTTGTTAACCATGGTCACCTATGACCAATTGACGAGTCACATTCAACGACGTGTGGTGACTAGTTCCCATTTAGCTCGTTCAACTGGGTCTTCCTGAGATCCCGTCAGGATTTTCTTTTTCTTTTCGACCATGGTTGGCTGTTGTAGTTAGTTGTTGAGCCACGTTAACACGTGAGGTGACTTGTTCCCTTTCAGCTCGGACAACTCTAACAACCTATTGGACACTACCTGTGCGTTGTTTTGGATTTGCCGTCGTGGCGACGGCAGGTCTCAGGGGTGTCATAGTCCCCTCCCCAGGTGGCAGCGGAGGAATGGACAGTTAGTCAGATAGATAGGTAGTATAATTAGATATTATATAGTTGAGACTATGTGTTGCACTCTCTAAGTAGAAGTGCAACGCATAACTACGAGACAATGACGTTTTTGTGTAGCTAGGAAATGACGATTGAGAGAACGGTTGCTAGAGAAAAAATTAGAAAACATAGAAGACAAGATTATTATTCAACACAGACGGACGTGTCATCAAAAAAATAAATACATATAAAGTCTTCAAGAATGTGTTTGTCGATTATATTGTCCAGTGTATCACCAAAAATCTCTGTTACCATCATCAGCAAAAGAAGCAAACTATAACATCACCATTTACTAGGAACTATTACAGTATTGATAGGAGTGTTGCCATAATGGGGACTTTTGTGCTGATCCGGGTGTAACCATGAGAAGGAATATGTGCTGTTCGGGTGTGTTGTATGTGTCTGTGTAGTCGCTGCTGTTTGATTTGGCTGAAGTCGGATATGTATGCTGACTGACTGGAGGGCTGATGATACTACTGGTAGTATGTGCAATTTTCTGCTGGTTAGCTTGAGCATTGGAGATGTGTGTGCTGATGGTAATCCTCTTAGAAGAAGGAATTGTTGCTGTCTGGCTAGTGTCTTGTGATGGTCTTTGAGTTAATCGTGTGTGTTATGCTGCATAAGTGGAGTCCTCAGAAGAACTGTGCTCTTTGAGTGGGGTGATTGTACATCCCAGTTGGTGGTAACCCTGGCTTTGAAGTGTGTTGGTTTGCATCTTGAGTCGGAATTGGCCTGGTGTAGTCCTAATAACGACCGTGGATGGCATTTATATGTTAATTCAGTACAATGTTTATATTTATATTCCTTTCTTTTGTTCACTTGAAATACTGTCTATATATTCAACGTTGTCTCTTGTAATAAATTCACTAACTTTTGTAACTCACACAGAGGTCCGTGTTCTTTTGAGGTAGAGGGCCTGACACTGCACTTACCTGAGTGTCCGTCTTCACAGGGCGAGCGCCATACCATTTAGAAGAAATAAATATTCTCATTGTGTGTTAGTACATTGAAACCTGATTGCTTTAGTACGCCGTCTTGATGTTTGCCTCAAGAGGGCTACTCACTGAAGTGCAATGAGGTCCTATCAATCAATCAATCAATTTATTCAATAACAACAATGATTGTATGAGTAAAATATATGTAGCCACATAAGACAATTTTATTGGAAATTTCAAATCGAAAGTTCAGAAGCTTATTGTTCCTAATATTACAATATTACACGTTGTACAAGTGGAACTGGAGAGGCAAGAGAAGCAGAAGAGGCAACAGCTAAGGTTAACCTGCAAGATTTATACGACAACACAAGGAAATTGACAGCGAAATACCAATAAACAACTAAACCGATTAAGGACATGGCTGGAAGATTGCTGGGCAATACTCAAGTACAGATGCAGAGATGGGCAGAATACTTCAAAGACCTACTAAAGAGGCCAGTCCCCCAAAGCAGACCAGACATATATCCAACCGCAAATGAGCTATCAATCTACTGTAACAAATCAAGCAAAGCTGAAATAAAGAAAGCCATTCTTCAACTACGAAATGGTAAAGTTACAGGCCCAGATGGTATTCCTGCAGATGCCATAAAGGCAAATGCTGACATTTCAACAGACATGCTACATGGCTTGCTAGGAAATATTTGGGAGAGGGAAGAAATATCAAAATACTGGAGAGAAGACTATATTGTCAAATTACCAAAAAAGGGTGATCTGCAAGAATGCTCGAACTAAAGAGGCATAATGCTCATGTCTGTACCAGATAAAATACTTAGCCGAATTATCCTAGAGAGACTCAAGAATGCTCGAACTATAGAGGAATAATACTCCTGTCTGTACCAAGTAAAATACTAAGCCGAATCACCCTAGAGAGACTCAAGAAAGCTACAGATGCAGTACTAAGAGATGAGCAGGCAGGATTTAGGCAAAACAGATCCTGCACGGATCAAATATCAGCGCTGGGTATCATAATGGAGCAGAGAATCGAGTGGAACTCGTCCCTCTATATCAACTTTGTCAATTATGAAAAGGCATTTGATAGCCTAGACAGGGAAACACTCTGGAAACTGCTACGGCATTATGGCGTCCCCCAAAAGCTAACCAACCTAATAAAGAAAATATATGAGGAGACAATGGGTAGAGTACTTCATGAAGGCAAACTTACAGAAGTCTCTGAAATAAAGACGGTGTGAGTAAGGGCTGCCTTTTATCGCCATTCTTTTTTTCTGCATGGCTATTGACTGGACAATGAGATCAATAACAGCCAGGGGGAGAAATGGAATACAGTGGACCATGATGAGTAAATTGGAGGATTTATATTTTGCAGACGATCTTCTTCTTCTTCTTCTTTCTAACATTCTTCACGGCCCAATTTGATCAGTCCTATTGTGATGTATAATTGGTCCACTGGCAAGAACGGAGTGATCTACGTCGGACGATTGTGCGCCCATGGTGACTAGGCCCGCCCGTCCGCTTTCAGCCAGCTTTTGATTTACTAGGTGAACTTCCCTAGGGTACGATGCTTTCGGCCAACTAGTTCGGCCCGGATCTACGCCTTTTCGATCAGCTTTTCCGTATATTTGGGCTTTGTGATCTACGCCAGGACAGTGAGTTACGCTGTTTTGCCTGTTCTGACTGAGAAATGCATCTCGGGGCTTGTGAGCTTATCCTCGAGGCAGCGTCTTACTCGTATAAAACA
>JADZMA010002256.1:0-12712 GCA_020796225.1 Arion vulgaris
ATGTACTTTAGCAGCCTTTTCTGCTATTTCTGCTATCTTTTCCATAAATTTTCTCTTGTCTGTTCTAGCACTTCTTTTACCATTTTGTTTAGTTCTGTATATTCTTTTCTTGCCTTATCTTTTGACGTTCTGATCTAATGCTATTGATGAGATTTTTTTTTTCTCCTTTCGCTTTTGGATGTATTCTAAGGTCTGGCCACTTATCCACTCTTTATGTTGTCCTTTACTGGTTCCCAGTACCTACTGGGTAACTATTTTATATGTTCCTTTGATCGCATTCCATTTTTCTTGGATACTTTCAGTTGGTGTTGTGTCTGACTGCTCTGACAGGATTTGAAATCTGTTCTTTAGTTCCACTATATATTTTGTAGCAATCTCTCTGTATTTTAATAGGTTAACATTAAAGTATTCTGTTCTTGTCTTGGCTTGTATATATGTTTTCTTGAGTTTGAGCCTGATCATGGCCACGACAAGGTGGTGGTCGCTGCCCACGTCAGCTCCTCTTTCACCTTTACATCAAGTAATGTCTTTCGCCATTTGCTGTTGATCATAAAGTGGTCTATCTGGTTTTCATCTCTTCCATTTGGGGATATCCATGTGTACTTGTGTATGGTCCTGTGTGGAAACAATGTGCCTCCTATGATCAGTCTGTTTTCTAGACAAAAATTGCTCAACATTTCTCCATTTTCATTTGCAGTGCCACATTCCTCTTTCCCCATTATTGCTTCTCTGTGTCTGTTATTGTTTCCAACTTTTGCGTTTAGGTCTCCCATTATGCACAAAACGTCCTGAGCTGGAACCTTGTCCACTATTTCCTGTAACCTTCTATAAAATGTGTTTTGTCCTCTTCTTCGGCTTCGTTAGTGGTGCATAGCATTGAATGATAGTTAGCTTTCCTTGTTTCCCATTAAATGGTCTTTCAACAATCTTTCATTAATCGGTGCCACTCAAGAGATGTTTATTCAATCCTTTCCTTATTATTAGTGCAACTCCTGCTGAATGATTCCGTCGTCTCTTCCTGAGTATAAGATGGTTTCCTGTTCTGAGTTGTCGCCTGTCCGAAGCCTGTCCATCTACTTTCGCTGACCCTCAGAATGTAATTTATAGTGTTGCATCTCTTTTACCACCTGTGATGTCTTTGTGGTCTCGAACATTGTTCTGACGTTCCAGAATCCTATTCTTAGTTTAGTTTTGACATCCAGCAGACTTGAATTCACAGCATGGGCTTCCTTGCGGCTTTCACCCATACTGTTCATGCTGACAGTTGTACTCTGTCTCAAGACCGCTGGACATCGAGAGCATTTTTTTCCTTTGAAGTTTCTAACATTTTTTTTTTTTTATGGGGCAAAGTTGTTAGCACTGCGCCCAACCCCAACCTGGAGGACCAGGAGGCCACATTTATCTGACCTCTCACCTTGGACCTGTCCGATGGTAACCTTCCAGGAACAGAACGTTCCTGCGCATAGCTTTCTGATCATTGAGGAGACGCAAGCCCCCACCACTACAAGGTAATGGCCTCATGGGGGTATAATGGCATACTCTGAGAAAAAGGGATCAAAGAATCATAAAGTAGGAAAATGGGAAGCAAATGAAGTAGAGGCAAATAGTTCAAGAAAGAAAGAATGCACTAGGAAATTTGTAAACAAACTATGCTTTGTAGATGGACAACTGTTATAAGAAGGGAAGATGGAAATATGTTGATATACTTGAGAAGAAATGATTAAAGAATGCCAAAGCAGAAATTGAAGTGGTGAAAGGTTTCAAGACAGAGAAGCCTAGGGAAACCCTGAAATCAACTTTGCTCAGAGAGTCAAGAAATATACTTTATTCCATGGATGAGATTGAGTTAGTTGCCCATAACAGAGTGGTATGGAGAAATTACTTGTAGGCCCTATGTAACATATAATGGTACAAGAGGAATACACACATATATATATATACATATGATGTGATTTTCTAAATCCTATGACCTTTAAAGTGCATTGTGTGTTTTCTGAAAATGCAATGATTGCTAAAATACATGATGTTTTTGTGGAGAAAGCTGTCACCTCTAAGATGTATGATGATTTTACCATGAATGTTTTGATATTGATTAAAGTGATTTAGCTTAGATCATGTATGTTTCTGTTTCAATTGTTTTCAATTTCAGGAAGGGATTTACTTGTTTTATTATATATTAAAAATAATTTTATATGTTTAGCTTATATTAGAAGAGATTTTGCTTTTTCAGGATATATTATTTGGAATTTTGCATTTTGATAATATATTAGAAGGAAGTTCTCATTTAAGAGTTAGGAGAAGCTAGCTGACCACAACTCTGTTGGATGCAGCACAAGATGCAGAACACACCTTTTAGACCGATATATAAACAAGCTATAGACTTGCATTTTGTTAAAGATAAACTTTTTAATGTCCTGAAAAGCATCTTTTAGTGCTACTTTGTAAATAAATGTGTGTTTTAAGTGCTGGTTACAATATGTGTTTCAGTGGGTTTTTAATACACACTGTTGTCTACTTTACATTCAAAACCATTTATCCATCTTACAGTTCTGTAGTGATATATTTGTTTTTATATTATTTTGAACTCTAGCTAATTTATGTAAGAAAGAGTAACCGTTGTCTTAACAGACATTTGAAAAAAGTTGTCTTGTCAAATATTTGAAAATCAATATTTTATGTTGACAACTCTGAATAAAATTCTATAAAATATTGATCATGTTTACAATGAGTTACTTCCTCCAAGTTCCTTATTAATTGTATGAAACAATAATTTAATGTTTGTTGGCACAAGAACAGAGCAATTATGGGGTGACCTCGAGTGAAGTTGGAACCGTACATATGAACTATGAACTATTTAATGGTTACAAATTTGTACTGTTTGAAACTTTATGCTGTTCAAACATTTATATGTTTTTGAATTTTTTTTTACTGTTTGCAATTTATTATTATTTGCAATTTTATTATGTTCAATTTTATTTTTATGTTTTAAAATCTGTTGCAAATTTATACTGTTTATAATTGTAATATTTCATCAAGAAATATTTTTTGAAATATTGGTTATTGTTTATTGTTACTGAACTGAGGGACTTAGGCAGACCCATAGGTGTCCTCTTCCCTAACAGATACCAGAGTATGCATACTGGTGGTTCCAATGGTTTTTGATAAACACACTTTCTCTCTGCCCTCAAGAATGCCAAATTAATTTGAAGAAATATGAATCAAATGACATAATTAATAAATACTGCCAGTAACACATCAACAGAAAACGTTAATTACCAACATTACGCATATATATATATATATATATATATATATATATATATATAATATATATATATATAATATATATATATATATATATATATATATATATATATATATATATATATACTATATATAACAGAAAATGTTAATTACAACATGCATATAGTATATATATATATATATATATATATATATATATATATATATATATATATATATATATATATATATATATATATATGACCTCTTTGTCTCAGGAGACAATAGGTGTTACGTCACGTAGTATGTTCTGTGCTGAATCACAAAGTTTTATGTGGCTGTAATGGCCTATTCTGGAGTGGCAATCTGCACAGTTGCTGCAGGTAAACCTGAGACTAGAGCCGATACATGAGATGTCTCTCTGTGCTCTCTTTGCTTCCACAGTGATGTTGTTTTTCTTCTTTTCTTTTTGAGCCGTCACATATATATATTGTTAAAATAAAAGAACCTTTTCTCTTACCATGAGGTATATTGAGGAATACAGGGTTAGGCTTGTATATTTCATTGACTGTTGGCACACACAGGTCATCTTTACGTTCAAATGCTTTTCTGGAACCTAATGAAGGCTGTGTTGACCTGAAGAAAAATTCATGTCCACTGTGGAATTGAACCCGAACAGCACATCTAAGAAGCAAGCCATGTATATATTATGATATCGAAAGTTTCTAGAATAATGTATACATATTTTGTTGTACCTCAAAATAATGTATATACATTTTCATGGATAATACATATATATATATCTTCATCATCAAGTGACACTTACTGTCACATTGTAACTATCAGAACAATGTGTTGTATAATTTTTTATCAAAGATGGTGTCATCAGCATGACCCTATCAATAACAATAGGTTATTCTTTTGAAAACATCCTACTTAATATTGCTATTATAATTTGATCAAAGTTCATATGTATCCTTTATGTATATACATTATGGATGGATTAGCGTAAAGCAAAAAGGTTTGCTTATTGGAGGACTTAACAAGTTTGTGGTTCAATAAACTCGACGTTCATATGTGAGGAAAGAAATTGGCCTCCTAACTCTTATACACTAGGACTTAGAAATATGAATGAAAACACATTATACCTAAGGTCTAAAAAGGCATGAAATTTATTTTATTATATACTTTATATGTATATTATGAATTTGCATTCACAGGAAGTATCTTATGAGCCTGTCTCCACTACTTTCCAAGTTTCTGCCTTCTGAGACCCTGCTTTTGACTGTTAACCTGTCCAGCAATGGTGAAATTTGTCAACATAGAATAGATCTAATCGGAGTGGATACTGGTATGTCTTAATAATCGTATATGGTGTTTCCATGCTTCTGATATTTCTGAGATCCATTATTTTTGCCTGAGTGGTTACGGGCCCAAATTGGGGTGTAAAGAATAGAACCACTGTTACCTGCCACACATGTCATAAGAGGTGATTAAGGAGGTTGGATGGGGCTATACACACTGTAAAAACACTAGATGGCTACAGAACGGAAAGCGAACCGAGTAAAGCTTGGCTGAAACTGACACACGTCGAAGGATAAGCACTAGAGCTCCAATGGCACTGAAGATGTGATGAAGGGCACACTAATCTAAGGTGATGAATCAGATTTCCACATGAATAGAATTTATGAAAATCTGGTACATCGGCAGTGATCGCGAGAGAGAGATCCATTATTTGCGTGGACACCCTTTGGTCTCAAAACTGTTTTATCTAAATAGTAGTGCTTGTTGTGATGTACTGTTGGACAGTAATAGTGTTACATAGCCAAACCATTTGGTTTGCTTTGTTTCTTAATATGCTCTAGCAGTGATATTGTTCATACCAAGTCTCTAAAAGTCTTATTTTTTATCTTACCTCTCATTTTTACTTCCACTATTTTACTCAAGTATTTCATCTCTGTTGTTGTAATTTTAATTGTTATTTGCTGTAAGTGCCCAATTCTGACACTGATAGCATATATATATATATATATTAATATATATATATATATATATATATATATATATACAAACACTCTTTGTCTCAAATGATTGAATCGAAGTCAACTCGTGAATTGGTGGACAGCATTCAGAGATAACGTCTCAAGACATTGACTTGGCTGTACACACCTGGACATGCTGTAGTGCCGGGTAATGAACATGCTGAATTTCTTGCAATAAATGCACAGACTCAAGTGGGCAAAAGTATGGACACACCCGATGTCATCAATGTGGTACACTCTCATTTATTTTATATGGGTGAGTCTCAGACACTGAGGGAGTGTAGAATTAGATTAAATTTGGACATGTCAAACAGTGTCGTCTTCATGGTAGATAGAGAAGATATATTTATCAACTTCTCATGGGTTTCAAAGTGGACTTTGGGATGGCTACTGCAGCGGAGGATGGAGCACACATGGGAATGCCCATCGATCACATAACCTAACGTAACTGTTTGCATTATTATATTTATCTTATGTTTCTATTATATTCTGGAAATATTTTGATGGGTTTTTTAAAATACATTTTTTCAGAAGAGGGCATATCTGCTACATACATCACTTTACTTTCCTGGCTTCTCTCCCTTGTACCCCAAGAGTTCAACCACTCAGGGTCCTCTCCTTCTACCTGTGCTCAAACCATAGTCACAGGTTCAACATTCCATGTTGTAGGTTTACAACAGTTGTGGATGGAGGAGGAATTAAGATTGTATGTAGTAGTTACACCATCAGAAGCATTTTATTCAGAAACTGGCAGACACTCTTGTCCCAAGAAAGGAAGGCAATTATAAACATATGCTGTATTAGTTATATCCCTTGAGCTTTCATTGCTTCAGCTTTCTCTATTTGGAAATTGGGAATAGTTGAATATAATAAGGTTTTGCTAAAAAGATGAGAAGAAGAAGACCACCAAAAAATGGGTTCAGGATGTACTGATGATTTTAATATGCGTTGCATAGTTATATCTGACTTATGAGATAAATTTTAAAGGACTGTAAAGGTAACTAGCAAAGTTCTGTTCATGACAAGCCATGGGATGATGAGTTTGTAAACCATTTATAAGACAGACATTTATATGAAAACCCGCCAGCAATGGCAGAATGCGCGAGGACCATTCAGAGTCAGAACTGTTTGATTCTGAACACGACTTTGCTAGAGCATTTCGACATGTTTGGTCAGGTATTTCTGTTGTTTGCCGAGCTACTTAGTTAGTGCTTGAGCAACGCTGTGAGCTATGAATGTTACATGGAATGCTTTTGCTGTGTCAACCGTGGCTTGTTGTGTGTTTGTGTCAGAAAATGGCGGACAGCGTTGCACGAACAAGCTCAATCTGTCAGATGCAGTTATATTGCAGGTGCAGAAAGCTGGATTTTGTCGTGATTGATGTTCCTTCCAAAATTGCAATTCAAGTGATGAACAGTTTTGTGTTGCTACATTAGCGACGGCCATATGCATTTTATGTGGAGCAGGTTTCTTTTTGTGGCGGTACAGCTGTTTCATTCTGGAATTAGTTCACACAGGAAACATTTCACAGTTGTTAGCATTTCTGTGATTTTCATTGGCACAGGAACGGAGCAATTATGGGGTGACCCGTTTGCAGTGAAGTTGGAACCGTACTTATGAACTATGAATTATGAACTATGAAGACAGACATACTTAGTATATTATTGACCAGTTGACTAAGTTACTAATTATTTAAGTATTTATAGATTGATTCATTGATTGATAGGATCATCATCATTGTACTCGCTGAGTAACCATGTGTGCTCCGATCTCTTTTGTCACAGGAAGATCTCAGCTGCAGTGCATGAACTCCTGAGCACCAGCGAGGGTCCCCATGTAATTTGAAGATGGTGATATATTTTGTAGGAATTTTATTTTTATATTTTATAATGAATTTTTGAAGGCAACTCGCTATCCAGCTGCTGTTCTTGATTTTGAACTGCCAAGGGTTCTTTACGTGCTCAAATTGAACATGGATCTACATTTTATCGTCCATCTCCGATGGACTAGGAACTCAGTCTCACCTACAAGGTATCTCTGGAAAAATATTCAGATGGCTCACGAGGAGCAACCTGGTACTTCATGAGAGATGAGCACCTAACTCACACCACAGAGAGATGAGCACCTAACCTCTACACCACAGAGAGATGAGCACCTAACCTCTATGATACAGAGAGATGAGCACCTAACCTCTATGATACAGAGAGATGAGCACCAACCTCTATGATACAGAGAGATAGGCACCCAACCTCTATGATACAGAGGGTCCTGATTATTTAATTTATACGACTGAAGAATAGATTAGTGAAATCTGAATAATTTTATCCGTCAATAAAAAGTTTTTTTGTGTTCTTCTCTTCTCTAAAAATAAAGTTAAAAGATGAGATGAAAGGAAGCTCAAAATTTGTCCAGCACATCACCAAATTTCTGTCAGTAAACACACTCTACACAGTGTGTCCATGGCTGAGTACACTTGTTCCTGTAGAAGTGAGAAGTGATTGGCCAGAAGACAAAGATGCTCCCCATTTCATACTCCCTCCATTACCAAAAATTTCTACAAAGCCATTATCAACATTTGTTCAGGTATAGCCATCCATCTCACACATTTAGTTACATTGATTATTCTACTCAAATGTCATTTATGTCATTCAAAGAATGCAGCAGCACTGGGCAACAACCCAGTAGCAGTTTGATGACAAAAGAAGAAAAAGAAGAATGTCATTTAGTAAGTAGCATATTCAGCTCAGAGAGAAAAGACTACAATCTCCATCGACAATCACCACTAAAACAAGTAAAAGACTTCACATACCTGGGGAGCATTTAACGGAAGAATAACTAATGAAATTCAACACAGATGCAATAAAGCAAATCAAATGATAGGACAAATGGCGTCAATTTTAAGATGCAACATGTCACCATGAACACAAAAATAGTCAAACACAATCTTTCTCCTACATTATGTTACCAGTGTCAAATCTGGACACTGACAACAAACGATAGAAGAAAACTAGTCACGACAGAGATGAAGTGTCTATGCAGAATGCTGGGTGTAACAAGAAGAGACCGGTTGAGAAATGAGACATCAGGAAAAAAGTGGGTACAACATCAGTACTAGACTTATCAAGAAACAACAAATTAAATAGTTCGCCATGTAAGCAGATTACCAACAGACAGTGCACCTCAAAGAGCAACACTGTCTGATACAATGGGTACATAAGCAAAAGCGCCATGCAAAGATGGACCTCAGAGATAACAGAGGCGACTAAATAGACTATCTACGAAACGCATACAAGGGCCCATTTTAGAAATCTCTTCTTGACCTGACACTGTGAGACAAACAGAATTGAGGAAAAAAAAAATATTCAGCTCAGTATACAAATGGAAAAAAGGGCTAGCAAAAAGGAATAATTTTTAATAAAAAGCACATTGTGATCTCAAGAGAAGAGAAAAGACACATGACCACATTGAAAAACAGGTTTGAAACCCAATCAGTATAAATAACTTGAAACTGACATAGACTGTGAAAGGAGGCATTAGAAATGATTTGATTATTAGAGGGTGTCAATTGCTCAACGCTAAGCTCGATCACAACCCAAGAGTACCTGGTTCAAACTCCTGCGTCAAGAGCAGTTTGGAAGCAAATTTGTTCCTGTGGATTTTTACGAATGGTAAAAATAGACTTCACCTTTCATAAAGCAATGACGATGCACGTGTCCTAAATGTGAAGTCTATGCGTTAGAGGCCTACAACCAATGTGTAACGTATACACGCTTCTTGGCAAAGATCAAACATATCACAAAGAGTGATTAAATTGGTCGTAAAGAACGAACGCAAAGAAGAAGATAAAGCAATGACAAACTACTGAATGTATAAGTGTTGCCTAGAAAGTCGACGACTCGTTTACTGTGGTTGGTAGTGATGTTCTGTAAAGGATATGTCATAAATTTTAATTTTTCACTTAAGAGTGACAGCTAGAAGGCTATTCAAAGAATATTTTGTGAATTTATTAGCAAAAGAGATTTTAGCAAAACAAAACTAAGATGGCTGTTTATTGGTGAAAATATTTATGTAGTCTGATTTTTGTATTTTTCAATATTTGATTTTTCATATTTAGTACATTCCATACATTATCTTCCTTAAATAAGGTCAAGTATACATCAGAGGTTCTCAAACTTGTTTTTGTCCCTTGCTTGTAAATTTTAAAAGTTATTAAAATCTTACAATTTCCATTTCTTGAAACTAAACAATAACAGTTATAATAATAATAATAATTCTCGCTCTACGTTACATAGGGCCTGCAAGTAATTTCTTCCATACCACTCTATCCTGGGCAACTCGCTCAATCTCCTCCATGGAACTGAGACCTGATATTTCCTGCCTCTCTCAGCAAAGTTCGCTCAGGTCTCCCTAGGTCACCTCTCTTTCTTGAACCCTTTGCATCCCACTTCAATGCCTGCTTTGATATTCATTGATCATTTCTCCTCAAGAGTGTGCCAACATATCTCCATCTTTTCTTTCTTATAACAGTTGTCACTAGTGGTTGACAGACATGTCTCTGATTTCATCACTTCTCCTGAATTCGTTCCATTTTATATTCATTATTTTCAGAACATCTATTTTCAAATGCATTCAACTTGCTTGTTATATCTTTAGTTATTTTCCAACTCTCGCTGGCATATGTTTGGATTGATAAAACATTTGAATTGAAAATTTGCAATTTAGTTTTAATACTATATAACTTGCAGTTCCATATTTTATTTAGACTTTTAAAAGCTGATGTTGCTTTGCCAATTGTATCATAATTTCTTTTTAACATTTCCTGTGCAATCAAAATTGCTACCTAAATAGGTGAACTGCTCTGTTATTTTTATCATTTTAGATTCCAGTGTGATATCTGCATTACTTGCCATATGTGTTATACATCTACAATAATTTCATAAAATTATCTTTTAGAAATGCTGTTCTAAATAATTATCCTGATTTTCTTTGGCTGCAGGTAAATCCTGATTATCAAGCAGCCAAAAAAATATTCAGCATCCCCATAGGATTCTATTGGCAGACTGTGGACAATGATGAAGGATGGTGCAATGTTGAGTGCCAGGATGAGGACATTAACTACGAGACTCAGAATACAGTGTCACTAATTTACAAGAAAATCTTCCATAATCCAGTCTCCCTCATGGCTATCCTCAGTCGAGTCTGTCAGGTATGGCAGTTTGAGAATTATTATTGATTTGTTTTAATATGGACAAGCAGTTAGAAGACAGAATTGATGCATTTGAGATGTGTATATATAGAAGAATAAGCAGAGTTTCATGGACAGAAAACAGACAAATAAACAAGTTTTAGGAAAACTAGGCATGAAGAAACAATTATTAAGAGAAATAAAATTCAGACAAGTAAAGTATTTTGGGCACATAAAAAAGAATGACACCATGATAAAACATTTACTAGAGGGGAAAGTTGAGGGGGAAGAGCAAGAGAAAGACCGAGAATAAGTGGAGAACTTAAGAAATGGACAGATTACAGTCTGACAGTGTGAAACACCAAGGCAAAAGACAGAGGATGCTGGAGATTCATTGCAGCCAACCTTCAATGTGGAGACGGCACCTGATGCTGATGTTTAATAAGTTTGATATATTTACTTATAGAGTTTCTAGGCATAGAGACTAGGTGCTCGCTTCTTGTTCCAGAGATACTTGGTTCACTCCCTTGTGGAGCCATCAGATATTTCATAATGTTTGTAAAGGCTTCATTTAGTTATTCACATGATTGTGTGTAGTCTTTGTTGCAGATTAAGTGATTCAACAAATGAATTTTTCAGCAGGTTTTTGTGTCTAAATCAATATAAAATTAATGGCAATTTTTTAATGACTATTATTAATAGGAAGGTCTTGATCTGGCTGGTATAAGACTTCTCTATCCCAGCCATGAACTGTTGAAGACACAGATTTCACATGTTGCCCCAGCTTCTACAAATGACATTTGATCAATTTAGGACCAGTTCTAGCTTTAGCACTTGGGAACATTTGCAAGAACAGTTTGGCTGGACTGTGTTGGTCCATCTGACCCACAATTGGCACGGAGAACTGATCCAAATTCTTTGTGTGCTTTGTTTGGTGGAGAGTCCAGAGATAATGTTTGCTCTTTTTGTCCAAGAAATCCATCACGTGTACAGGTAAATAGTAATTAATAATTTCTTCAATATAATAATGATACTAGGTAAATAATGTATCATCATCATCAAGGTACATCTCCTTTATAGACGTTGCTCTTTGCAGCGCATCTAAATTTCACTCTGTCTCTAGCCAGCTCACCCATTTCGCCAAAAATCATATTCATGGTTTCTTTAATATCTTGTAGCCATTTTCTTCTTGGTCTGCCTCTACCTCTGCGTCCTGGGACCCTGCCCTCTAATATTGTTCTCCTCAGGCCACCCAGGCTTGATGTGACCAAAGTATCTAATTTTTCTGTATAGTATGTTGTTTATCAGCCAATTGTCTTAACATTCAGTTCTTTCAGGACATCAGTGTTCTTCCTCTTTTCTGTCCATGATCCTTCATTAGTAGGATCTTTTTGTAGCATTTCGTTTTGAAGAACTGGATTTTCGTTCTTGTTGTTTGTGTAATGGTCCATGATTCACAACCATAAGTAGTCACTGGAAAAATGCATGTTCTCAAATAATGTATATTATATGAATATTGCTTGAAGTCATATTGCAGAAATTTGCTGAAACATATGTTGGTGAAGTTCATCATCATCAGTTGCCATACAGGCTGACATAGGCGATCATAAATCTCTACAAATCTCTGTCACTGGTGTTTGCTATCATCTCAGATATTGACGCTCTTCCATGCCATGAAGTCGGGCTATCCAAAATTGTCTCTCTGTCTTCCTCTGTCTCGTCTACCCTCGATTTTACGGTTGTCACAATGTGTTTAAACCTCCCTCTCATACATGCCCGAAAATGATGACTGCTTCTTTCTTATATTGATGATAAAATTTCTCTGTGTATTGACCTCATTCAACACCTCCACATTAGTCCATGGATTCTCATAATTCTTCTGTAAACCACATCTCTGTCGCCTCAGAGATATTTTTTATCTGTGTTTATTGTCCGACTCATGCATCCGTATGTCAGTATTGGTTCAATGTAGCACTATATAACTCTCGTTCTGATCTGAATTGACAATTGACGAAGTTGTGTTGAAGTAAAATTGTATAAATATTACTTGAAAATATGTTTTTAAAGTTATGTGCAGTAATATTGCACGAAGCCATGTTGCAAAAATGTTTCTTAAAACCACATTACAGCAATATTGCTTAAAATCACATTACTCCAATATTGCTTAAAATCACATTACTCCAATATTGCTTAAAATCACATTACTCCAATATTGCTTAAAATCACATTACCCTTTTTCTAA
>JADZMA010002257.1:0-12699 GCA_020796225.1 Arion vulgaris
ATGGAATTATGATGTGCATTCAAAAAAACAATTCTTTTTGTGATGTGTAAGTATGATGTGGAAGGAAAAAACCAATATTAAAAAGAGGAGCTGGCCAGAACCGGTTTAAATAGTAAATAGACAGGAGCGCAATGCGTACCTGACCACTTTTAATTTGTCAATGGGGATGCTTTTATCTTGAGCACCTTATATAATGCAGTGTCTATACAGAAACATATTAGCCATAAAGAATAAAAATGTAATTGGGAGAACAAAATTCTCACAAAGGGTCTTGATAAAACAATAGGTTAAATAAACAAGTCCAACTGCTCTCTTTATATTGGTAATCCATATATGAATACATAAACATTAAGAAAATTGTAAATGGATGCATTAACTGTTCACATACTAGCATCTGGACCACTGATGAAAATCTCTAAATTTGTAGGTCACATGGTATCCAAGAAGGAATTATAAACTGTTTCACTTCTATTTATAGCATAACTATGATGATTGTTGATATCATTTACATTTCCTTTAAGTAGTTGTAGTCAAAATAAAATGAAAGACGAAGTAATGTTAAAAAAAATATTTTCAATTTTTAAAACGATTGGCCTCGATGCGGTTGAATCTTTAGACAATGACCACCGCAATCAGTTAAATGTCCTTGATTTGAGTGAGCAATAAGAACGCCGGCGACCCACCAACTTTCTCCGAGCCCCTGGAACAAGCTACCTGTGGCCTTTGCACGGCGATATATCCACCAAAGTAGTCCGTCGATTTACCCAACTGGGATAGTGACCTAGACCAGTCAGTTGCAGTGACCTCAATTTCATACCTGAGCCCAAAATGTGTTGCCCGGTGGAACTATAAGAAGCCAATTGAAACAGTATGGAGCACTGACTATGCAAATTTAAACGAATCAACACATGAAAAAAAACGTCGAATCGTGGAAAGGAACTGTCAAGCAATCCTGAAAGCGGAGAGACCATCCTAGAGGCGCACGAAGGATTACAAGCCATACTGGACAGCAGAGGTTCAGAAGCTTGAAAAAGCCCTGGGGAAGACAGGGGTGAGGCAGAGCAGGCACAGTCAGTGGAGACAAATACTGTTTAAGGGCGGCAGCAGCAAAATACAGAAAGGGGTCAACGGCGGCGAACAGAGTTAGGTCAAAAAAACCCGAATCCTGAACCTGATGGGCGGCCATAAGCTGTGAACCCTGGCCAAAGCGTGGCGTGAAACACCAGCAGACCACCTATGGTCCTCGAACAAGACAGAGATAAGCCGGGTAGGAAGAAACAAACATCCTGATGCAACAATATGCGGGAAGTCAGCAGAGTAAGCTGCAAAGGAAAAAGTTGATGCCACCAGAGAAAACCCCGAGGCTCTCAAGGCGAGCCAAGAAAAGCAGATAGTCACCTACGGACACATCCACCAGTAACGGCTGGAAGGGGGCTTTAGGGACCTAACCAGAAAGTCCCCCGGAAAAAGATGGGATCACCAATGAGATGTTAAAAATTTGGGGAAAACCCACAAAGGTGCTCTCTGTCCTTTTCTCAACATTCGTGGAGAACAGGCATATACGAAAGAATGGAAGAAGCAATCATGGTACCCATCCTAAAACCAGGCAAAAAAAAACTTCGCCCAGCGGTTACAGACCAAAAAACCAGTAAGCTGCGGCAAACTTATGAGCGCATGGTGAACAACGCTTATCCTGGCACTGGAAAGCAAAGGGCTGCTTATTGGCACAACAAGGCGGTTTTGAATGCAGATCCAAGGATCAAGTAACCTACATTGCCCAGAAATGAGAGGGTTTTCCCAAAGAAAAAGAAACAGACACTGGCGGTCTTGGTAGATATGGAGAAGGCATTGACAGTCTGGAAGAAGGATTAAGGCTAAAACTGCTCACCCTCGTGAGGAAGAATGTACATTGGCTCGATAGATACCAAGAACAGAACAGCAAGGTTCAGGTTCAGGGGGACAAAAGTATGAAGGCCACACTGGGCAAGGAGTCCCCCAAGGAGGGGTGCTCTCGACTCTCTTTCTAGTCTTGTCAATGACATTGCAACATGCCTCCCAGAACGAGTTCACTCTGCCATGTAGCGAGACTTGGCAATATGGGCGGGGAAAGGTCAATGCCAGCAGAAAATGAACTGAACTCGTTAAATAACCAGAAGTGTGGGCAGCAAAATGGAATATGAAAATAAATCCTTCAAGACCACTTACACTGTGTTCTCCCAGAATAACAAGGATTACAAGATAACGCTTAAAGTCAATGGGAGACCTTCCAGGGAAATAAACCCCAACGTACCTAGGAGTCCACTCGCAGAAAGCGACGGTGCACAGATCAAAATCTACGGCAAAAGCGAGACATAAAGGGTAACGTCCGTAACTTCATGGTTCCCATGGGAGCAAACACCAAATTCTCAAGACACTTTACTATGGTAGAGTGGGCCGGTTCTAAATGCGGGATGGCAGCGTGGGCAATGCATCAGAAGCAATTAAAGTGGCACCCGTCAAAACCGGGCCCCACGCATTATCACTGGAGCCATAAAGTCCCGCCCATCAAGGGGATGGAGACCATCACGGCATCCAACCACTGGCCTGGGACAGAAAGTAGGGAGTCTTGGGAAAAACTCAACGGCTCAATCCCATCCCAAAGCATGAAAGAAATGTATGAATCCGGAAAGTGGAGAATACAGAGTCTAACGTTAGAATCTCTACCGCACTGACCACAGACCATCAGTTCTGTCCAAATGCACAGCAAAACCAATCCCGACAATTGACAAGTGTCCGCCATGGAAAACAAAAAATGCCAGAACTAAGGGAATCAATCCCGGGGATACTGAGCAAAGGGATCAAACAAACCTGACAGAAAAACTGCAGCAGAAACCCCATAGAATCAGGCACCTGAAGCTTGAGTGGGCGCCGTCTACGGACGGATCGGAAATAACGCAATAGCGATGGCGGAGGAGGAATAGTTAATCTCAAGAAAGTCACGGTCAAAAAGCGTTGCAACTGGCAAATCTCGAATAACTACAGCAGAGGCAGAGCAATCAAAGGAGGCAATGATCTTGGAGAAGAAAAAACACTACACGCAACAAGGTCGTGATATTCACGATATCTATCGGTCATCATGACACTCAAATCATCGGCAAAACTGAGATGAATGGCTCAAAAGCGTCCCTGCTGACTAAGGGTTTACTCAAGCGACCGTCATCCAGTGGATACCGTCACATGCAACATTAGGAAAGAAGCGGCCGACAAGCTAGCCAAGAGGGCGGGGCTACCCCAGACTGATCTCGAAAATCAGCTATAGGAATCAAAACAACCATCGTTTCCACTTCAAGCAAATGGGCAAAAGACCCCCAAATACACAGACAGTGCGGGTCTATGGTCTCTCTCGCAGTGAACAAGTTGCCATATTTCGCCTCCGTACCGGCCACAACAAGCTCAGAGCCCACATGTTCCATAAATTTAAAATTGGCACAACTAGCCTGTGCCCATGCAATATGGCAGACATGCGGCAGAACACGTCTTACCAAGACTGTCAACGTTTACAGGTATCGAAAAGAGTACTGGCCACAACACACAGAGCTGAAAAGCTGTACGGAGAGCGGAGTCCTAAAAACAACAGTAAAATTCATGATAGAAGTTGGTCCATCAGGCTGGGCAGGAAGCAAGAGAGAGAGAGACATGGCTCTAGAAGATGACATGGTGGTTGATGAAGACTGCGATGGCAACAAGATATAAAGGAAAATTTGAACATGATGATGGAATAGTTGAGAGAACTAGTTAAAAATTAAGTTTCTCAGGTGGGCTGTGATGAAAGTGACAATCTACAAACGACATTCTACACATAGAAATGTTATTTTAATTGATTAGTTGCACAATCAATTGACTAAAAAGCTCATAACATTTTTCTCAGATTTACGTACATTTGACTTGACTATTATTCTGAAATGTTCAAGATCTGCTGACTATTTCATAATGGGAGAAGTATGGAAAGGACAAACATCATAAATGCCCTCTGCTGCTCTGCTTTACATATATAAAGATAGAATAAGAGACACTGAAAAGTCTGATAACATTAAGGAAAATGCATGGACAAACTCTCTACAGAATATAGAGAGAAGATATGCCAACTAATTTTGAAAAATTTAACAAGGTACATTGTACATGTTACCATATTCTATAGCTTTTGCTTGTGTCCATGTTTGTAGTTCAGACTGCATTAATGAACACATTCCAAAGTTCACTTTTCTTAAGAAAGTATACAAATTATATTTTAGCATAAAAGAAGCAATATTATGTAAGCTTGAGTAACTAAGATAGTTTGATCAGTTCAGCAAAGTCAAAGCACCTAATTGACCTAGTATATGTAACAATTATGTTACGTAAAGCACAAGTAGAAACTGCTAGTGAAGGTCTCTGAGTCAGTCGATTCAAAACTATTTTGTTTAAATATTTTGTCTTTCGCCTGCTATGAATTTAGAGGTAGTCTTGGTGTTTAATATGGAACCTCCTACTGATTTTTGCATTAAGACTTGTTTTCCTTATCACCAGCATCCCTTGCCATTCAGGCAAGTCTTACTTTCAAGTTTTAATAGAACAAAATACAACTGAAGTCCAAAGGTGAAGGATTTACTACAATGGGTATAAAGCAAAAGATGGACCTCAGAGATAACAGAGGCGACGAAAGACACTATCTACAAAGCGCATACAAAGGCCCATTTAAATCTCTTCTTGACCTGGCACTGTGAGGCAAACAGGATTCGAGAAAAGAAAGAAGAAGCACCGGGTTTCCCCATATGGCTCCGTACCTGTCGGCAGAGATGGCGTGCCATCTGCAGAAGATTTGACAAATCCCGAACTCTGCAGCTCGGTAAAAATCTATGGATCTCATGAAAAAATTTCACATATGTCTCAGTCCAGATTCGAACCCACAACCTTTCAGTACGCAGGCAAATGACTAAACCATTTCGCCATTTAGACCCCAAACAACTTAAGTAAGAAGTTTCAATTAAGAATAGTCATTATTATAATGTAACGATTTAAGATTGAGACAAATAGACTAATATGACTATACAACTGACCTCATCTCCCCAGTACAAAACATCTTTCTTCCTGGACTGCAGTTTATGGTATTGTGCAAGAAATTGTGCTATTCCATGCTTTCTCACATGATCTGCATATTTCTTGGTCTCAGACCATGACAGAGCTGTTCCTTGAGATAGAAGACCCATAACTGAAACTTCTAGAAGTTATAAAACTCAGTTACAAGCAAGAATGTCCACTTGTTCTGTGAAAATTTAAAAAGAAGACTAGTTTTAAACACAAGACCTGGTCCTGGATGCTCTAGACTAATGCTACAGTAAATGCAATATTCTGCAAAACTATGACAACACTACTTAGCCTGAACATGTTATCTATAATGTCACAACAAATGTCACATCACTGAAAACCTACTTTCTGAACTATGGCCCACCATAAATAGTATATTTCTTTTTTTTTTTAGAACTGTTCTGTTACTGTTGTAGGATTTAGTGAACCTGATCAATTTCTGACTAATTCTGACCAAAAATGTTTCTGTTAGTGCTGAGTTTAGCTAAAAACTTGCTGCCAAACTCTCTCGATGTTTTTGTTGCTAGACATGTTGCGGCCTCATAATAATAAATAAAATTAAAGACTAATTTAATATACTTAAGTTATAGTTCTGTTAGTTGTATCATGTTTTTTTGTTTGTACCAAACCTGAATAGAGATGAATCATAGGTGACAAATTTTCTACGAGATAACCTGTAAACTAATAAACAACAGGAAGAGATATTAAATTTAGACTAGAAATAGTGTCATTATAATCGAAGTACTAACAAACCTTGTATAATAAACAGAAAGTACACTGCAGACAGCTACGCTACACTGGTACTTCTTTTATCGACGAGTGACACAACAAACTTTGAAATGTAGCGAGAACACTAACACCGATTTCGCTAGCACTACAACCTACTGTACATATTTAATCTTTATTCGTACAACAAACCTGGTTCAGTATAACTATAAGCTAACTATTAAGTTGAAACTGCGAAAACGACAGCAACATTCACAGAATATTTATAGGGAACCAGGTATCAAAGTGTTGGACTCTACAATATTGAATGGGTTAAAAAAAAAAGGTGTTTGCGCATGCGCAAGATGTGATAATGACTCGGAATCTTTTTAACTTGTGAATCCAGAGAATTCTCTGATGGATTGTTCCTTGTATGTGTGTTTTTAGGGACATTGTGACTGATGTTAAAACAATGGAGAAGTTAGTGTCTGAGGGAGGGGTAGCTTATTCGAGGATATGCTGACATCAGACTGCAACGTAAATGTAGGAAAGTTCTAAGAAACCAAGGGTAGTATCGAGTTCAACGAACACGATGTGGAATATACACACAAAAAAACGACTACTACTATACAGGTATATCTTCTTCTTCAGCGATTTCTGGTCATCTCTTAATTTACCGTAATCACAAACTGGGCACTCATCTCAGGTCTGTAGTTTTCCCATAGCAGTTTTCAGGTCGACTGGATGTGGCCACATGCTGCCTCTCAGCTCCCCCAGTACAAGGCAATATTGTATGACATGCCCCAGTGTCTGTTCCGCCTGCTGACACTGGCAGAGAGCTGTTTGAATTATTCTAGTCTATGTAAGTTTTGTTGAGTCTGCAGTGTCGTACGTAGTCGAAATATAATGACCTGGTCTGTTCTGCTTGGGTCTTTGAGGAAGTCTTTCCATAATCATATCCAGTGTTTGTCTTCCAGTCTACTGCAGATTTTCTCTGTATGAGGTTTTGACCTGAAAAGACAGGGGTTGAAATTTGTCTTCCTTAGCCAAGACATCGACACTCTCATTGCCTGCAATACCACAGTGAGATGGAATCCAGTGCAAGTGAATTTCTGCCTTTCTGAAAGCTGACAAGTTCTCTTTAGGTATATGATGCTTTGAAAATGAGAAAAAAAGAAAATCGTGGCATATCCTTTACATGACTTAGCCATCAACCATAGTAAACTAGTCGTAGATTATCTAGACACCACTTACACGTTCAGCAGTTTGCCATTGATTTCTGAACGGTGAGATTCATTTTACTGTCTGATAGTAAAAATGACGACGAAAACTTTCTTCCAAATTGCCGGCCGCAGACTTTGAACCAGGTACACTTGGCTTGAATTGTATAGCTTGATTCTCCTGGCCCCGGTAACATATTATACCAACATTTGTAAATATTATATCATAACATTTGTAAATATTATATCATAACATTTGTTTCGGAGGCCACGAATTCTCCGAATGGAGTTAACTTATTTTACATGTTTGTTGGCCTACAGCTCTGATATAACAAAACAAGATTTATCCTTAGGTTGAAAGACCGTGCCTGACTTAAAAGGCTTTGGTCCCCTACATAACAAACACTGTATTTATGAAAAGTTCATCACAGCCCTATGTCTTAGCTATCGACGCAGTGTTCCATGCCAGAGAAAAGGGGTTTTTTCGTTCATCGATTTTTTATTTTTTCATCCTCCCCCATTTGGGGCTGCCCCGGTAGTAATTTCATTCAAAAAATGCCCGTCTTTTTTTTAGAACCTGACCCATGTTTATCTCGTTCGCCTAAAAACAGGCTGAAACGACAGCAGTTAATAAAAATTGTTGACATTTGATTTTTTTAAAAGTTTTGACGTCAGGTTTATTTTTTTCAAAAGCAATTTGAACCTTAAGTATTTAAAAATATATAAATATATAAAACAATGCGTGCATTTTTTAGTGTCTGTTCTTTTTTTTAGTCTACCGACATACAACGAACTTGAATTGGCAAGCGTTGCTTCAAGTGCGAACAATGTAAAATTATAAAACTGAAATATTGCTTTTCTTACTTCTCAGCTATGCTTGTTCCTTTGTGTTGTTACGGCGCACATTTAAGCGATCTTGCGCCAGATTCCAGCACGTAATCGTCTATATCGAAGCATTTCAGAGACACTTTAAGGCGTCTTTCAAAGCGTTTTTTCTGCTCCCCAGCTGAACGTTTGTCCTCTTTAAGCTCGCCATGCATCAATTGTTTTGGAATTCGTTTATCAGGCATCCGAGCAACGTGACTGGCGCATCTCACTTGGGTCGGTCTTCTGCAACAGAGTGTTGACACTTGGGATCTTTGCTTTTATGTTATTAGAACAAACAAACATATACTTATGTAAAATTATCACGACTCATCGGTATAGGCGCAGTTCCATATCATAGCTAATTTGTGCGTTTTTCTTCCACTGCGCTTCTTCAAGTTCACTGCGTTCAAGCAAACATATTTACAAACATACTGTGAATAGTAAAGAAACGAAAGTGTTTTTGACGATTCAAACCTAATTTTGGAATACCGGTATTTTCCAAAACCATCACATCCAAGAAACAGTGAACATGACGCTGGAAGAGGCAGAAGAACTTGCAAGAGACAGAGAGCTTTTCAGACGGGCTTTGATGAATGCAGCGTTCCGCAAGGATATGCTCTACTTGAGAGTTATCCAACAATAAGCATTTACCTTATGTATGTACCAAGTTAGCATTAATCTTAAACAAAACAAGGACTACATCAGTTATTTATTTAGATCATAGGTTCCTAAACATTTTCGGACCATGCCCACTTTGTACGTCAACTTTGTAACGCCCCCTCCAGATTATAACAATTTGCCAACGCCCCACCCACATATACAACATGCTTATTTTTTCTTTTGACATAGAAAAATTTATATATTTCTGTCATACATGGTCAATTTGAAATGATTACATGCATGACATAGAAAATTGATATATATTTCTGTCATGCATGATCAATTTTCAAATGATTATATGCATGAAATAGAAAATTGATATATATTTCTGTCATACATGGTCAATTTTGAAATGATTATATGCATGAAATAGAAAATTGATATATATTTCTGTCATACATGATCAATTTTGAAATGATTAGATGCATGAAATAGAAAACTGATGAAAAAATGGATCGTGTATAACGGGCATAAGATGAATTTAAATGCAGATTTCAAATTTTAAATTCAATCGCAAAATCACGAAAATAATTAATTTTAAAATATTTATTATTAATTTCTTCTTTAAGGAGCCACTGACCCTAATCGTTCGAATACCCCTCCTCCCAAATTCTACTGAACCACTATCGCCCTAGAACGCTTCAGAGCCCCCGGTGCAGTACTGCCCACTGGGATTTAGACTTATATATTCCAGCGAAACATTGTTTATCAGTGACTATTAGCAAAGTTCAGTAATAGTCACTCAAAGTAACTAGATCGATTTACAGGAGGTGTGCTTTCTCATGGTCATCTTTATTTGGCTTGCTCCAGAGCTGGCAAACAAATAATAAATTAGTTTATATTAAGCCTGTGGTCTGGGACCCACAAGGAAGCAACGAATAGACCACTGCAACTACAATGCATGTCGAAAGAGGCATGCCTGTTCTTTAACGCTGAGAGATCTACTTGAGAATTTTCTCATCGAGATGTGATTGCCAGACACTCTTTTTCATACTTCCACAGAGCTGATTAGACTTAAAGGTGGGGCCCAGAAAGAAATTTTAGTGTGGGCTCTGTAAGTTTTGTATGACAATGTACACAAACATAAATTTTAAGTAAAACAAACCCTGTCTCTGATTATGAATGTATAGACTTTAGATATTACTAGACAAATCAATTTTCTAAGCAAATATATTCAATGTCTGTTGTTGGTGAGTAAGGCGAGACGACCTGTCTCATCACGTTTCAACTCACTTATACGCTTTAACGCTGAAAAGGAACGTCTCCGCCAGTGTTAAAAATCATTAAAGACAAGTAATCTGTAAGACTATTTCACATTTGGGAAACACGACTTCCAATGAATTTTCTCCATTATAAGTTTATAAAATTGCAAGTCTGAAGCGGGCTCCTTATTCTTTCGCCACAGCGAATTGCATTAGTTTTGCAGTTCAGCGAATCAAGTTCGTCGCCCAGCTTTCTTCCAAATCCTCTGGTAATACGCTGATTACATTTGGAGTTTCAAGATCTCTGTTGTAAGAGATTTTAACCGCCGAATGTCCAGCTCATCAGTCATCTATGGTGCACGTCTATGCACAAGCAAGGTAAGAGAAAGAACACTATCAACTGCGACACAAACACACACTTTCAAATTTTTTTGTTTGGTGTTTGATTTTCTACAAATTTATCGAGCGTAGTAGAGCTACCAAAATCGTCGTAATGGTATTTTTGCGTTATGTCGTCGTGATTGTTGTTGATATTTCTTGACAGTGGTCAGATTTTGCCGGCCTCATTATCTGAAAAATGTAGGCCGCATTGTTTTGAACGTACCTGTGTAATGATTCACAAAGACATATCCTGTAAGTTGCGTCTTGATCAGGCACTGTAATGGCGCGCCAGGGACGCTGCAAGTTGTTCTAGATCCAATCAGCACGGTTGGATTCATTCCTGCCCAAATCTTACTTCATTCCAAAACTACACAGTCCATACTTTTGATTATGACACTCTCACTCTTGATCTGCAAAACATTTGAGTCATCCAAAAATTTGTTGACAATGGTAAACCACAAAGTGCTTGTCGCATCAGCCTGGGAAGACCACCTGCGTCCGACAGCCCTTCAAAGTCGGGGAGTTGAATCAGTATCTTCCAGCTATAAGAATGCCCCATCGATAGGTGTGGCAGGCTGCATGCGCTGATCGTACAGAGACTTTCAACAAAATCTGAAAATGATGCTTTATGGCAACACTTTACATGACACTTTCAGAATCAAATTGGTGAATGTGCAAAATAGGAATGGTTCGTGTAATTTATTTATCTCCTTAATGTGCTTGTGTCGTTGTATTTCTACCTGGCAATGCTGGAGATTGTTGTTAGCTAGACCAATGATGTCTTTGATATCAATGCCATTTCTTAAAATCAAGTAAACTTTGAAGAGTTGTTCAACAGCATGACCTTCCATATCCAAGAACTCACAAACCTTTCCATCATCTATGAAAATACAGCGCACCACTAGAGGAGCGGTCCACATGCGAAATGTTCGATATTCAGGACACAATAGCATGGTGATTAATTTCTGCAATAATATGATCCAGTGTCTTGATGTAATTAGATGGATAATTTACATGTTGTTTCTGATAAGTATGATGTATGTCCTTTCCTTGTTTGAGCATAAGATTTATATATGCTGAGGCCAGAAAATGTCACCTGCTATTAATTCTATCAAACTGGCCAATGGCTATTAGGTAACGTACTTCATCCTTACCTGAGAAAATGCAAGATTATCGTTCAGACTGATTACTAATAATTACTCAAAAGTGTCCAATATGTTTATTTGTCTCACTGACTTACAAGTTGAGAATTTATTATTTTATATTTTTTGCAACCAACAGAGAAATTATCATTGTTCATGATGCTTTCACATGTCTTTTCAACACCATTATGTTTTTCCAACTGTCAACCTCTTCTGTAAAACTGCATTTGAATAGTCTGAATCAGTGGAATTTTGCAAACAAAACAGAAAAGTTATCCATAGTTTTTCTGAATAACAATGGAACCACCCTCACATGAGCTTTGTTTGTTGGTTTACGTGTATATGTGAAAACGATTTTTGATTAGGCCCGCGATTGTTTTTTATCGTATGTTTTTTGGAAGACAAGAAATCACTGTTCATATGTTGCACTTCGCAAGCTTCCTTCAACCAATAATCTCGATTGAAGTTGACAATACCACCAATATTGTTACTGAGTACATTTTATTTTCAGCAGCTATTTAGAAAGAAGATACATTGAAGCATAAAGTTGTGCTTGCCTCTTGGCTTGAAATGATATACAATTGGAAGGACTTAATACACATTCGATTTCAGTTTGTTCAAATAGGCCGTACTAATTGTAAAGAGCCGGGCTGATCTTAATACTGGTAATGATGATTGTTCATATCACTATTCATCTACTACACCAGAGACGCGACTCATATTTTTCTGCTTCGATTTTTGACCAACACCACCATTACACACGACATTAAAAATTCAGATATGTTTATGTGTTGATACAGAATTGGTTATATCCATCTTATCACTAACGCTTGCACCTTCCAGAAGCGTAATGTCGACCCGCATCTCATGCTCTGCTGCTCATGATGTCTATTCAATCTGAAGAGAATGAATTTACAAATAATGTAATTCCTTCTACTTTCTACTAATATAATATATAAATGTGAAAGTTTGGATACAAGCTTTATGATATAAACAATTTCATTTCCATGATGACATATTATATACATGGAAGTGCCTGTAATTTAAATCACTCCTAACACGACCTGATAACTTGATTTGAAAGATTTAATTCATTGAAAATGAAATATAAACTATTTTTAAAATTAATTTCTACTGGAAACATAAAAATTAGCTATAAAATAAAATAATAATAATAACAAGATGGGTATGATTTAAATACATCTAAAGTTAGCAGAACAAATAAAAATTACTTCCTGTGTCCTGTTCAGTGTTTCTCTGTAAAATTATGCATTTCAGGCTGTGCTTTTGCCGTGTCTCTTCAAGTGTGTCCAAGTTTTCTGTTTAATCACGGCCCTTCTTCGTATTATTTTCTGACATCTAATGACGCGCGCAACAGTTCTCTTCACAAAAACGAATGACATGAATGATGAGTGCCCA
>JADZMA010002258.1:0-12698 GCA_020796225.1 Arion vulgaris
GTAAATTTCATTTCTTCCCGCATCGGATAATGAAGAAGAAGGTAGATTGTTAACCCCTTTTAAACCCCTGGCCCCCTCCCCTTCAAATTTTTTCCCCAGCCCCTGGGAAAAAACGTAAAATCAGAGTTATTTTAAAAACCCCATAATTTGGTTCTTAAGTGCTCTATAATTTGTTATTATTTAATCAACTCCGTTATTCCCTGCATTATATTTTAAGAATAAAAATTTAAATTTATTTATTTTTTGGGCAGAATAATTCCTGTATGGAATAAGATTAAATACTTAACAAATTTACCTTATCATAATAAAATCACCAACAAGTTCACCCTAAACGATTTAAAACATGGGTTAGATTTATTCTCATTTTACAATTTTTTTCCAAATACAAAAAATAGTAAAAACATGCTAGCCCAAATAGTGGGGCTGGGGTAGGGCTTTTCAATCCCAAAATATCAAAAACCCGGGTTCAAGGGTTAAAAGTTGGCGGAGGGTTGTGTTCTCCATCCTCTACAACATGAATATTAGAAAGAAGGTTTTAGAAGATACCTGAAAGGAAAAAACAGATCATCATGTCATTTAAAATCCTCTGAAGTCAAAGGCCAGCCTAATGGAGGACACGATGAAAAGGAAAGAAAGCCTTCATGCAAACAGGTGCTCTATTGGGGGCCTGAATTCATGCAAACAAATAAGAAACAATCTGTAAAGATCATTTTTGGTTCCCCCTATTGACATCCTCTCATTGAAACCGATTTGTCTCTTCTTTTTAATAACTCTCCTGGGGAATGGGTTCACTGTGACAGATGGTGGGGCTTCACTTCTCTTGCTTCCCAAAACACCCCCTTCTGTTCCATTTTCAACGGCAGTGGCTGTTCTGTTTACAAAATCTTCTTTTCTTCGTTCCCGCTTAAATCAGGGTATCAAGGTCCTGGATGGCCTGCTCACTGGTTTTTGTGGCCTGTTTTCCTTTTTTCATTTCCCCATCATACGGCCTCCCTTTTCCCAACTCTCCTCAGGGGTAAAAGTTGCCATTGATATTTATTTTGTTGTCAAATGCTTTCAGTTTAACTTTTTTCTTTAAAAGTTTTGACTCTGTTTTTATAATCCACATTTTTTGTAGGGTACAAATGTCTCATTAACATCAGTTTCCTGGTTTGTATTCTTGTGGAGTATTTGATTTCATTATTCCTTTGGCCCAAATTATCATGGAACAACTATGGGCTCTTTTCAGAAAATCTGTCATACTTGTCTTAATGTTGGGACACACCCCCCATACAAATAATATCCATTGGGTTTGGGATGAAGGTTGACTTCATTGAAAGGGTTCCCCTTGAGCCCCTCTCTGGAAGTGCCTCAGTTAAAATTGAATATAAAACCTGAAATATGTGTTTGGGGAAATCTAAAATTATAGACATGTCCAAAAAAGATGATCCTCAAATGAACAATAAACATCTTCCTTTCCCGTTCCTAAATATTGTCTATATAATCAATTTGTCTCTTGTATAAACATGTCTTTTAAAAGCTCACACAGGGGTCCGTGTAGTTTTTATTCAGTGTTGTTTGTTAGCAATAGGTTGCCCCGTTTCTATTGTGGGGAGTCTTAAAATATGTCTCTGCAGTCTGATATGCCTTTTGCTGAATTTCCAATCTTGAATTTTTTATACCTGTGGCGAAGTGATTTTCCTGTTCCCAAAGGGAAAATACAACTTGTTCCCAAATTTCTCTATTTTAAAAATTTCTTGTGTTTATTTGAATGAAAATGTAAATTTTTGTTTTTAATAATATTTTCACAGTCCATGTCTGCTCTTAACCCCGGGCGTTGAAATGGAAACAGGTTTTGCATCTTGGAAAATTTTTTCTTCAGGTTCTGAAACATGGGGACTTAAAAAATTAAGCATGAAAATGCAAACTGTAAGTCATTTTTACAAAAATTTACTATAGATCCTTTTTTTTTTTAATCAGAGAAAGCATTTATATATATGAGCGTGTTTCCCCATTGGACTGCAGGTGACTGCCCTCTGTAGGGGGTTCATTCTGCGGGGCGAAAAACCACGGGTTCCCAGTTTCCCACGTTTCATGGCACCGGCAAAGGGGTTAGTGTCCATGCTCAAGTGATTCTGGATCAGAAAAAAAAAATTTTTAAAATGCTTGCCTACACCAAAAAGCAGTCAAACATCTCTTAAAGAAAGGGGGACTCCTGGAAGTAGTTGATATGCTCGGCCTGCTGCTTGAGATCCTCTTTTGGGGTTGGGCCCTTTGGGCTTTTTATCCTGGTCTTCTCAGGGCGATGGGGGGTCCTTTAAGGGGAAAATCTCCTTTTGGGAGAATTAATTTTAAGACCAGTCCCGTGAAAAGTAATTTACAATTGCGCTGCTCCATTGTAAAAAATTGGGAAAAACGGTTTTAAAAAAAATCGTTTCAGAGATGAAACCGTCTGAGTTGGCGAGCGAAAGAAAAAACCCCTAGAAAAGGGATCTAAGTGTTATGGAGCCCTCTGGCTGGGGGCCTTGCTCGGGTTGAACCTACTTCGGCTTTTTGGGGCCCCTGGTCTTACTCAGACGACAGAGTACCTCTAATGGGAAAAAAATCTGCCTTTTGGGGGGAAATACAAATTCAGTACATTGGCACCAGGCTGCCAGTGTAAAGTAATTTTTGCCCTCATTTAAATGGAAAAACAGATTTTCCGAAAAATCATTTTCGAGTGCCTCTAGTTAAACGGGGAAAAAAAAAAAAAAAAGAACAGAACGTTTGAATTACATTGGGAAACAAAAAAAGGAAGATTTTCAAAAAAAATCACAAAACTCAACTGAAAACAACTTTCAAGGAATAATCGGAAACAAAAATTTGTTTTTGCCCCCCTTTGAATATCGCCAATGCTCTGTGCCCCCTGTGCCCTCATTTCAATGGAATTGCCCAAAAATGCGTGCCCAGGTCAAAAATCCCATCATTTCATCTATGTAAATAAATTCTCTAGAAATTTTTATATCTTTTAGGTTCTCAACCTCGGGGGCCCCAAATCATTCCTATGCTTTTGTCTTCCCTTTTCTTGCCCATTTTTAATTTTGCTTTAATTGTAAGTGTTCAACAAAAAGCCTATAAAAAGGACTAATTCATATATGTTAAAATGAGGGTTCGATGCTAGTATAGGAAAAATTGTGTTTAAAAATTTTTTGGGGAAGGGTGATGAAATGTGGTGGGGGGCTAGTCAAACGGTTTAAATAGAAAATAAACAAGCGAGATAGGTTACCCAAATTTTGTTTCAATGGGGCCAATTTCTTGAAACCTTTATATAGGTTATATATATTATTATATATATATATATATATTTTTTACATACTCAAAAAAGAAGAGGAAATGGCTGGACATGTTAGGAATGAGACAAACGCCTGAAAGGATACCCCTCATTGGAACGAAAGAAAAGAAAGGCAGACCACGGACAACGGGCCCATGATGGAAGGGAAACTGGACCCCCATTCTGCGTGGGGCTCTGCGCTGAAGGTTGCGGACAGGAGAGCATGGAAAGTCCTCCCCCCATTTAGGGGCATGGGGTTAAGTAAGAAAGTAATATATATTATATATATTATATATATATATTATATAATATTATAATATATATAATATATATATATATTTATTTTATATATATATATTATTAAAAAAATACTGAAACAAAGAAACACCCAAAACAAAAAACTTGTCTTTTGCGACTCTTGTCAGTCCTGCAGGCCACAAAAAGGAACCCAAAGATAACAGGGAAAAGAGGCTGCCCTCGCTAAAAAGCTTTCAGAACAAAAAAAATTTTTTCCCATGGATACCACCGGGCGTCCAGAATGAGAGAGCAGACATGCTGGCTGGGAATCCTTAAAAAAAACCATATCCTCAAAATCAAAAACCCCTTATAAAAAGAAAGTAAAAAGGGTTGGAGCAAAAAACCCCAAAGCAAACACCCACAAGATCCCATCAGCAGACAAACAGAAAACAGCCACAACAATTTTTCGCCTAAGACAGGCCCCGGGGCCTACCCACTGACAGAAAAAAAGCCTGCCCCAGACTGATGAAATGCGAAAACACAGACTCCAAGAAATCCTGGTCATGTCCCCCCTTTACATACCCAGAAAAAACAGACCTCTGAACAAAGCTTACAGACCAAGCTAGGGAAACTCTCGAAGAACCCCAACTGACATGGCTTATAGAACCCATCTCTGTTTTTAAACGAGCATCTGACGACAAAAAAGATATATATATTTTTAAATTTCCCATTTTATCTTTCCTTTTCTTTTTTTGCATTTTTTTAATTTTTTTGTCCATATTTTTTTTTTAGGCCCTTTGGGGAACTTTGTTTATCTATGTGTTGGCAAGAGGTGAAATTTTTAAACTCTCCTGTACCCCTTTAATAAACCCTTTTTTGGTCAAACATTCTCGTATTGTTTTGCTTTTTTGAAAACTACAGTCTTTTTTTTCGTGTTTGTCATTTTCTTTTTTCCCTTTTTCCCCTATTTGAAAATCAAGTCTTCTAAACAGAACACCCCGGGAAAAAAAAGCGTACATTTTTTGAATTTAAATAATTAAAATTATCAAAATAACAGTTGTGTTTTATCAGTCATGTAATAGACATTGAAATTTGGGGTAAAACATTAAAACGTGGGGGTTAGTCATTTTATTGGGCGCTTTCCCGGACCCAAATTTAAAGTGAGAATGGAATATTTTTTCCTCATCTCTCAGGTACCCAGTCTCGTTTTTAAAACTCAGTGATATTTAGCGACAGAACAAAGGTTTTTTAAAAAAAAAGTGGGATATCCTTTTAGGACTTGCTTCAACAACATAAATAATGTTTATTTTTTAGGCATCCCTTATATCTTTTTTTGATTTTTCGAAAGTAGATTTTAGTTGTAAAAAATTTAAAAGGGAAATAATTTGCTTGCCCGGGTTTAAACCCCGTCCCGGGGTTTTGTTGGCTCACTACCTCTTAAGCTATAACGTTTTTCAAACCTAAACAGATAAAATTTTTTGTAAAAATAAACCCAACCATATTTCCCCAAAATACTTTATAGTATGATAAATTTTTTTTTTTTATTTTTTTTCATTTGATTGGCATCTTGGGGTGGGGCTTTGGGTAGGAAATTACAACTTCTTTTTTACCTATCTCATTGGTAAATGAATTTTCTATAACATATTCTTCTTTTCTTCTTTTATTGTGCAAACCTGTTTAATCATTCTCTTTTTGATATTCAGCCCATCAAACGTGATGTCGTTACACCTTTGGGCCCCTTGCTTTCCCTTTGGGGGGTGTTTTTCCCCAGCTTTTGATTTACTAGGTGGCTTTCCCGGGGTTGATCAACTTTGCCCTATTTTTTGGGGTTTGTGATCCCCCCGGGACAGTGGTTCGCTGTTTATGCCTTCTGACAAAACTCGGGGGGCTTTTCCTCGGGCGATCTTCTGTATAAAAACACCCCTGTAAAATATGGGGCCCTGTTTTAACCCAACTTCCTGTTTATCCCTACATTGTCCCTTTTACCGTACATTTTTTAGTTTGATCCGGGAAGGGAAAATTCTCGCCTCTTCTGGGCGTTTAGTCGTCAATTTGCAATTTTCCTCCCTGGCGGGGCCGGGACCAAACAATGTAAGGGTGTTTATTTTGGGACTATCCGGGGAACTGAGGTTTTTGTTTAAACCCCCATTATTCGGGTTTGAAATTCGCTGCTCAACCTTGCCGGGTTCAAAGGGTGGCAGTTCCGTTGGCATCCCCCTGTTCTTCCGGGGGGTGTTAAAATGCCGTACCTTCCGTTTCCCAGGGGGGAGTTTGTTATCACTAAAACAACTTGTTCTTTTGCCGGGAAACCTTGATACATGTATCTGCCCAGGCTCCAACGGGGGTCAGCTGCAATCTTCTCCCCCCTTGGGGGGCTGGGGTTTTGTCCCGTCTTTTTTTTCTTGGCGGGGGGCCCAATTTGCCCCCCTCAGGGCCGACCGCCCTCTGGGCATCGTTTGGGCACTGGATACCTCTCATCCATGTCTAGGCGTTTAGTTCTGTTTCTTTCATTGGGGGTTGGCAAAATTTTTGGGATGGCCAGGAAAATTTGACATTTTGTTTTTTATGTATCTTTTCTTTTTTTACTTGCACTGCTACCACTACCAGTAGTTTTCTCTCCCCCTCCACCCCCCGGACCCCGGGAAACCCTAGTCTTTTCCCGGGTCCGCGTGAGGTTGGGGCAGGGGTTTTTAAGCCCCCCTCCCCTGGCTCATAAACCTGACCTCATGGGCCCGACCCCAAAGGGTTCAATAAAATTTTCTCCTTTTTCCAGGTCACAAAGAGCCAAAAAAAAATTGGGTCAACCACAGGGATAAGGGGTAAACCTAAAAACAAAAGAGTCCCAAAGGGGGCAAAAGCGTAGAGCCTAGGAAAATGTCCCGAAATAAAAACGTAAAAATCAATCTGGGCCCCGGGGTTAAACTGGCCTGCAATTTTTACTCCGTTAAAAGTGGGTTGTGGTCAACATGGGAAAGGGGTTTAAAAGGGAACATGGGGCCCATTTTTTGTCCATCTCCGATGGACAGAACTATCTCACCTAAACTGAAAAAGGATCTCTGGAAAAAAATTTAGTTTCTCCCTGGGGGAAACGAATGACCTTTCCCGAAAACAAACACCTAACCTCTAAGAGATCCCCAAGAAAAGAAAGTAATTAATCAGACATGGAACTTATACAATTTTTTTATTTTATTTTGTCTCATCCCTTTTGCGGGGTTTTCCGGGGGGGACTTTATAAGGATTGTTCACGGGATCAAAATTTTTGGACAACTTTTTAATAAAGAATCACGAGATAAACAAAATTCGTTGGTTTCCAGAACCTGTCTAGATAAAACGGATGCTTCCCCAAAATTTTTTTTGTTACAAAACATGAACCAATATTTCTCTTTTTTGTAGATCAAATAAAATGTTTATAAAGTACAGAGGATGTTTTAATTTTTTAATTTTTAAAAAAATTTTTTTGGTTTTTATCAGCTAGATATCAAAAAGGGTGGTTTGACCATTCTTCAAACCTAAACCACACCTTTAACCCCTCTTTGATTTGTTTTTAATCTGGGCCTGTCGATTTTCACGTGAAGTTTGCCCTAAATGGCCAGCACTTTTTTCGCCTTTATTTTAAGGGCCCCTGTCTTTCAGTTCTTTTTTTACATGCCCGCGGGTCACTGGTGCCATTCTTTGCCCCAGCGGGCCTACCCGAGGCGGTTTGCCCCTTTTAAATGCACAAACTCCCCAGTATACAAGTCTTCTATAACAGAACATCAGGAAAGAGGGAGGAGACCAAAAAGATGGTTATTGGCATGCAGAATCCTGTCAAGAGCAAAATAAGTCACCCAAGCCACAGCTCAGAAAAAAAAAAACCCGACCGGGGCCCGGTAGCAGTGTGTGACAAAAAAAATCATAAAGTATTTTTTCCCGTGGGGGGCAACCTTGTCTGCTTACTAAACTTTTTTTTCCGGTGGTGCCAGTGTGTTGTCAGGGCCAAGGAGGGGTAAAGAATAGTAACACTGGCCTACTGGGCATGTTTAGGAGGTGACTGGGTGAAGCTACCTAGTAAATAAAAAATTAGCAGAAATCGGATATATAAACATAATATCCCATAACATGTTCTCTGGAGATGATTCTGGCACCAGGCAGACAGGAAGACCATTGAGATGGATGCATGATGTCATAAATGATTGGTGACTGGTGGATATTCCCGGACGGGGTGGCTTTTATAGGCTCCCTTGTGAAACAGGTTCCGACGGGGGCAAGCTAGAAAGAAAAGCAATTACAGTCTAAAGTCAGATGAAGTTGACTTCATCCCACAGGTTTCCCGAATATTGATTGGTCCCTCTAGAAATGGCATGCCACCTCAAGAATATTGCCAAGCTGTTTGTAGCTCCGGAAACAATTCTAGAGATCTCTTGGAATAAGCACTTGTGGACAGAACGGTTCTGAGGGATTTGAACCCATGCCCTTTCCCAAGCGCAAGGGCAACCACCCCAGCCAGACTTCACCTCTCTCCTCATGGAGCATAGGGCCCTCAACAGTCCGATACTCTTCTCAGTCTCTAGTTATTTTCTTTATGGGTTCCCAGGATAGTGAGCACTCTTTGGTTATAGAACTTCATCTCCAGGTCTTTTTGGGCGTTCTCTTTTTCTTTTTTCTTGCGGATTCCACCACTGTGCGTGTCCAGTGACACTCGACTTTTGTTTTCCCGTGGTATGCCCGACCCATCGCCTTTTTCTCCTCTTGACCTGGGTCATATGGGTTCCTGTCGGTTTTCATCCACAGGCCTATGTTTGAATTTCGTATCTCCATCTGAGTCTGAGAACCCTTGAAGACATCCGTTGACAAAGGTTTTTGAATTTTATTTGTCACCCCCACAGAGACCCAAAAATTTACAAGTTTGGTACCTAAACCTAAAAAGACTGGAGTTCATATTGAGGCAAGTTTGATAATTTGGGATGAAAGGTCTTAATGCAGAAATGGAGGAAGCAGCAATGAAAGCAGACTGAACACACTAATTCGAAAAGAAAATACACAATAATAAAATCAAAAAATAAAATGATCATGTTCATATGTATGGTTCCAACTTCACTGACGGGGCACCACAAATTGCTCCGTTCATGTGCCTACGAAATCCCAAAATGCTAAAACTGTGAAATGTCTCCTGTGTAACTCAACTGTGGAATAATTTCCAATGGCGCCGTGTACTGCCAAAAATCAACCTGCAGCAATGGCATATATACGCTATAAAGTGTTAACACAAACTGTTCATCACTTGAATTGCAGTTCTTTTGAAAGACATAATCACCAAAATCAACTTCCACCCCAATATCCTGCATACGGCAATTGAGTGTTTCATAACGCTGTCCACCATTTTATGAATACACCAAAAAAAGCACGGTTGACACAGCAAAAGGCATTCCATGTAACATTCATAGCTCACAGCATTGCTCAAGCACTACTCAGTAACTCCAAGCGAACTGGAAAACCGACCAAACATGGTGAAATGAGCTAGCAAAGTCGTGTCCAGAATCAAACAGTCCCTAATTCTGAATAGCTCCCATTCTCAGAAATTTTTAAAAAGAGTTATATTTAACTCAAAGCAAACAGAAAAAATGCCGAATAGTTACGGGGGCCCAGGGGGTGTAAGAATAGAACACAGTTACCTGCCCACGCATGTCGTAAAACGATTAATGAGGTGGGGCTAGTTACCCCCGTTAAAAAACAAATAGATAGCTACGAAACCACACAAGAAAATTCATGGCTCGCCACCTGAGAAGAGGGGACGCGGTGGGACATGTGAAGAAAACCCGGTGAGGGAAAAGGAGGGCTTGGATAGGCGGGCTTTGAAAGGCATTGGTTGCGGACTTATGTTTCCCCTAGGGTGAAGGATGAAGAAGAAGAACAGAACAAATGTCGCGAGGGGTTCCCGGGCTTTGGGGTGTAAAGAATAGACCACTGTTACCTCCCCGCATGTCGTAAGGGGCGAGTAGAGGTTTGCAATCGGATCATGTCCTAGCTTTGCAGGAACTCTATCGTTGGGCCTCCAAAACCAATATACACGATACGTTCTTGGAATGATCAAACATATCACAAAGATAATTAAAATTGGTTGTAAGAGCAAAGCGAAAAAAAGAAGAACAAATGTTACTAAATTAATGTCGAAGTGATATACAAAGTTTAATCAAATAACACATTATTTTCAGTGTTCAACAAGACCTGTGAATGGACTAATCTGGCATATATGTATGAAATGAAGGCTCAGTTTGACTGTATAGAGTCAAGATGGTGTGTAATTGTAGTGCGGAAGGGCGATGATCAAATGTGCGTGGGACACGCTAGTCAAAACCCGGTTTAATATAAATAGGCAAAGATCAATGCGTACCTGGCAAATTTATATTTTCACTGGGGCTGCTTTTAAGTTGAACAATATTGAACAATGAACAATAAGTATAATCAATATTCCTGACAACACAAAATAAAAATTCTACCAGTACAACAGTCTCTAGTAAATACCAGTTAATAAACCCCATCCGGAGTGGTTACCTGGGCTCAAATTTGGGTGTAAAGAATAGAACCACTGTTACCTGCCATGCATTCGTGAAAGCGACTAAGAGGGTTTGCTGAAATCAAAGCACATATCTTAAACATGTAGAAGTCTTCGTTTGGGCCTCAAACCAAGTACACTATGCGTTCTTGGGAAAAATCAAACATATCACAAGAATGATTAAAGGTAGGTAAAGAAGGGCATGGAAAGTACCACATCCCAAACGATTGCACTGATATTTAGATGTCATTCAGTCCTGTTGTGGGTTTCAACAATACATACAAATGAGATATTAGGCGTTGGCTCCATTGGAAGACCCTGGTTTGATCATGTGGTCAAAAATTTTCTTTTGGGGCATAAAGAAAAAATTTCCCCAAAATGAACAGTTTCACGGTGACTGTACTAGCATGCCTCAGTATATTCCTCAGGGGTATGTCCCATTCCTGTCCTACACCAGCCTAAAGCGGTGTTCACAGGCAGTATAGACAGACATACAGATTCTGTTCTAATCCAGACCAATCTTTGTAATTAGGAGCCATTAGCTAGGTAGTGAATCCTTCAAAACATCAAATCAAACCCTAGATATGTTTAATAAATATGCAGTTGTTTCACTAAGCTGAAGCTAGGCACAACATTTAAAAACTCTGAAAATTGAGTAAATTTGATTATTTTCTCTCCATGAAAGTAATCATTAAAAAACGTATTGAGGACTTTTCGCGAAGAGTTTGGTTGTGAACCCGATAAATCGATTAAGACCCGAGTGGTTACAGCCCAAATTGGGGTGTAAAGAATAGAACCACTGTTACCTGCCCATGCATGTTAGGGGGACTAAAGGAGGTTGGATGTGGGGCTAGCTACCCACACCGTAAAAAACACTAGATGGCTACAAACGGAGGCGAACCAATTGGCCGCTAGAACCGGACACATCGCGAAGGATAGCACCCGAGCTCCAAATGGTTGAAGGTGTGATAAAATACACCAATCTAAGCTGCATGGAAACAGATTTCCCATGAATAGAATTTATAGGGAATTTATATTGGGGTGATGGGGAGGGGATTCAGAAGATGGTGTGATATTGGTACAGCCAGAAAAGAATGAAAACCAAATGCAAAAGATTGATTAATCAACATCCAACTACGTGTTGGGCTTCTGGCTCTGCTGGATTTGTGGTCGGGCACCTAAGCATGTCCTCAGTGCTATGATGATAGTCTTTATATAATTGAATCAGTGAAAAAAATTAAATAATTTGGTTGGAGTATTTCCATGTGGGTTCTTTGCTTAACCTTTGTGGTCAGTTTACGCAAGCATACCTGGTTCAAACTCGAGGCAGGCAACTTGGAAGCAAATTTGTTTCCGTGTATTTTTACGAAAGGAAAAAATAGACTCCCCGTTCGAAAGCAATGGCAAACTACTAAACGAAAAGTGGTGCCTGAAAATCACGACATTTGCTTGGTTTGATGGCTCGTCTGTAAAGGATATGCCCATTTCATTTCCTTAGTGGGAACAATAAAAGAACAATTAAACTGTAAAGAAATTCAGCAGGATATAATACTCATCATTAGCTCCCACATTTTTCTGTATCCAACATGTCTAGGGGACGTCCGTAATATAATAGGACTTTGGAATTATTTCTAAAATAACATGCTACAGATATTATTCAAAAATAAAGATCTCTAAATTATCATGAACTACTGTAATTTGTCATAGCAAAAAATTTCAGAAAATACTTAATTACACACAAATATTCTTTTTAAAATTCAAGACTACTCATGTCTCTCTAAATTAAAATAACAGTTATGGTCATTTTAGTCATAAACTACAGTAATTCCACCAAATACAAAGGCTACAGTAATTCCCCACAATACAAAGGCTACAGTAATTCCCAATCTGCAAATGGGGTGATGTGGTCAACATAAACGCAACCGCTTTACCCCAGGTTTCTGGTACTCAAGCCTGAGTCAACCTGAGAGCTGTTTTCAGTGAAAAATATTCCCCTGCCACTGTGGAGTTAAACCAGAATCATGTGTTTAAAAGCGAGTGAACTAACCATTAAGTTAATTTCGCTTTTAAAAGATACAAGTTCCTGGGTAGAGACTCTATTTATGTTGTCCACTCATTTCGCAACCATCTGCCCTAATTTTAAACAAACATTTGTTGATGCAACAAAAACATCATGATGAAGACTGTAAATATTTGGGTTAAAAAAAGGATAAAAACTTGTTATAACAGCTAGAAACCAAATATAGCCTATTAAGTCAGATCTTAACATATAAGAAATAAATAAGACATCCATAATAATATGCAAAGTAAATGTTTGTAACAATACACACAATTTTCATTGTGAGATGTATTCAGAATTTATGAAGAGAATAAGGAGTTTTAAGAACCCCAAGGGAAACAAGGAGCCAAGATATATCATTGTTCATTTGAGGATCATCTTCACGGACATGTCCATATTCTCGATTTCCTCCCCAAACATGTTCTCAGTGTGTTTAGGGTACAATTTTTGTTCTATTTGATTGTGTATCTACTGGGTTTTTTCTGGTTTTCCCCCTCTTAGTACCTATCGGGGATCACAACATAACGAAAAAAGAATACCCCTTTTTCTTTCGTTAAATCTTCCAGGGGTTTTTTGGGGTT